>CM069441.1:106639177-106824135 GCA_035610835.1 Ophiura sarsii
GTTTCACACGTAATTGTTAATTATCTTAAAAACATACCACAATTCCGTTTAGAACTAAATTATTTCAATCTAACCAGTGTAAGTATACTATTTTATCATATTTTATTCAGTTAAAAAATATAAAATATTTTATGTGATTTTGGGTGATAAATATGTATATTTTCAAATGGTATGAAAATCAACCTCGTACAGTGTTGCCACACTCAAAACCCAGCTGGCATTGTAAACAAGGCACCAGCCTCTTAAAGGCATATTATGTGATCTTTTCCAGAGAGCGCCCTCTATTCATTTTTTTTTAGAAAGTAGATTTTCTTGCAGATTTACATTTCTGATCATAAATCATACATACATTCCAAGTTACAGAGCGATACGATTCCTAATTACCTCAAAATCATGGTTTTAGAGTGAATTTAGAGTGAAAATATAAACTGTCGGATATTTATTTTCACTCTAAAATCATGATTTTGAAGGAATTAAGAATCGTATCGCCCTGTAACTTGGAATGTATGTACAATTTATGATCAGAAATGTAAATCTGCAAGAAAATCTTCTTTCAATTTTTTTTTCGATGTTGAGGGCGTTCCCTGGAAAGATCACATAATATACCTTTAAGTTCTTTTATGTTGCGGACCATCAAATTGCCACTGCATGTTCAGTTTATCCATTCCATATTCTCTGTTTGAGATTTATACAACAGTTGATCAAATTAGGGGTAAGTTTTTATATTGTTGCACTGTATGTTTTGGTATGATCAATTTTTAAAATTTGCGGCGATCGAAAGTCCCGGTGTCGATGAAGTCATATTGTTATAAATGCACTTTTATTTGAGCACCAATAACCATGACGGCATCGACACCGGGGCTTTAGATCGCCCATAGATTTTACACAGTATCTATGGATCGCCGCACATTTTTAAAATTGCATGTTGAGAGATGGCAGTTTTTATTTGTTTTTGTGATAAGTATGATGCTTTGTTCTATATAACTGCGCAATTTGGGCTCGATAATTATTTTTCTGACATATAATGCCCAATGTTGTGCTTGCGGGACACCTTTAATTCTGTTCTCATAGAAAAGTAGTTATTGGATGTACTCTCTCAGGGAAATGATGGCTGTCATATTGTAGTAGGCCTATTTAAGGCCTAAAAAAAAAATTGTTTGCCCAAACACGACCGCCCCATAATAGGCCTATCTCAAAACTCCATAGTGCCTTTTTTTTTCTTTTTTTTAGATTTTCTTTTTTTTAAATAATGTTTATGTTGGAAAAATATATGTATGAAATGATATTTTATCTTAATTTGCCAAACTAATCAACAAAACTGCCCTTTAAAACACCAAGGAGATGCAAATCCAAGATCCTACCACTATCTGGTGAAAAACAGAACATGTCAGACCATCCAGCATGGTCTGAAGGTTTGTACTACAGGCTGCCATCTGCACTATTAAAACAAAATATATGTATATTAGCCCAACCAGCCAGGCTATGTGTTTACGGTGTGAAAACCGGGGGAGGGGGGCAAAGTATGAATTTTTAAACCAAATAATCACTGCGAAACCCCTTGGATTTGACCCCCGGACCGCATCCGCATCCCTACCACTCGGCTAAATTACCTGCCAACGCTCACCCGGGCAGCAATTTCGTACACACATATCAGCTTGTTGATGACGTTATCGAATCGAATGCTGTAGCATGCGCGTGGACATTGATTTTTGCTGTAGTGAATCGTAGTGTAGGAAGGTTAGGGTTTTAAAGAACAGTGTATTAAAATCAAATTGTAGTCTTTTTGTTTCTTCACTAAATGTGTCTATAACCAACAAAAAAAGGTAATCGACCTACCGACCCACTTTTTTCAACTCTTGTTTGGGCAAACAACCCTCTTTTTTTTAGGTGAGAATAAAAAACTACTACAAAGTAGGTGTTGGTTTGAAGATGCACACAATTTATTACAAAATCCGACGTTTCGGCACGGAGTGGAGAGTGTATGCGAATACGAAGTCAATAATAATAAAAGAAGAAATACGCACGTAAGCAAAAGCGTCAGACAATAAGCAGAACGCGGCACACTAAGGGAGCGTAAGCGCGGCAATGTGAAATACGCAGGCGCAGACACTATCCTCTTTTTTTAGGCCTTATAGTAACCCATTCACAATTATAATACAACTGATTACTATACTATACTATATTTTGATCAAATAATACAGATAATAAGGCCTTGTTGAACGAGTCGAGGCCTGACTATTATAATGTCAAACATGATGGAGCTTCAAACAGTTGAAATGCACACGGGAGGTGAACCTTTACGAATAATACAGTCTGGATATCCAGATATTGATGGAAAAACTATTCTTATGAAGCTTAAATATGTTCGTGATCATTTGGACCATCTTCGGATGGTTCTGATGTTGGAACCACGTGGACACCATAACATGTTCGGAGCAATACTGGTAAGCCATTCAAATCCTAAAACTATAGCTTTATCAGTGGCCTGTTTCAATGGAGCATTGCCTTTTAGGAAATGTCCAACCACTTCCTCAATGGTTTACTCAGCAGAGATAGTAGGTCATGAAATGGCCACGATGAAGCTCATATGCAGCAATGGAAATACCCACATGACTGTCCATCCGGGGTTGTCTAGGTAGGAACTACACACTTCGTAGACTTAGAATATATTTCTAACCGTAACTTTTACAAAAGGAAATAAATCAGTTGAAAAAGTGGTCCTATAGTGGGAATTGAACCATGGATCCCCGGCATGGATCCCCTGTATTGCAAATCATATCTCTCAACCATAGACTAGCGTGCATGGGGTAAACTGGTCAGGACATGATTTTAATCCCTATTAAACATTACCCCTCCCCTCCCAAAATGTAAATGTTTTTTCTGCAAAATAATGCAAATTTATAGCCCAGGTTTCAAATCGGAAAGATTGCTCTAGCTCCCTGGTCTGATTATTATGCCACTATGCACTTTGTAGCTCTTTCTCAGTCGTATGAATCAAGTCTAAAAATATTTAGTGAAGCCGTTGCGCACTGCATGAAGGTCCTCCGGTCATGAGCGTGTTTCTGCTGGGACACTGCGAAGAGTTAGCGCTAATAAACGCTAACAGCGTGTTTCTGCTCATGTAGGGGTCATTAGAGGTCAATCTGTGTACAACCCATGTTACCCATAAGATTATTGTCACCAAGCTGGTTTGTAATAACCTTTGACCACTTTCTGTCAAAACTTTAAACTATTTATTGCTGTTTTGGTGAATAACGCAATCTGAGGAAATCTGAGGATCAATCAATGGTGGTCACTCTGAGGATCTCTACAATGGCGGTCTGTGGACAGGTAATAAAAAGTAAGGAGAAATGTGTGACTTTGCACAGTGACTTTTTAAAGATGTCTGAAGGGTTACATATCAACAAAAAAAATTCTGGCTCCTTCACATCTTGGTGAAGTCAAGAACTTTTTGATACCCCCTCGTATATGGTTGCACACCACTAAATACATCTCCCATAGGGTTACACGTGAAATGCACACTTTTAAAATGGATATTTCTTGACGTTATAAGAAACTGGTAACTTGAAATTTGGTTTCAACTTGAAGATGAAAGCCATGACTACTAACTCAACAACTCATATATGGGGGGTAACCGGCATAATTTTGAGCTAGAGCCTTTTCAAAAAGTACGAGTTGAGTTTTCCTGGTCACACGCAATTGTTGATTAAGATTATTGCGTCAGATACCGGAAATGACCTGAACACAAATGTCTCTGTTAAAATATTAAAAAATCATCATTGCATCAATATTTTTGGACCTGAAGAACGCTGATGTGTCTGTCAAAATTCACACTATATTAATTTCGCCATAACTTGCAGTAAATACCCTAATTTTAAACTGTAATTTACAATAGGTCTCCCGTTTCGGCATAGAAACGGGCCGGTTTTGGACTTTTGCCTCAAAGGGGGTAGGGCCAGACGTTATTTAGTGGTGTGAAACCATATGTTTACAGATGTTTGTTTTGTCAATCAAAACCAGGTGCAGCCTGATGTAGCTGGTGCCCATCTTGGTGTGTTATTCATCCATAATGAAGGCTACAGTACTATGTGCGGTCATGCTGTCATAGCTTTAGGTCGCTATGCTATAGATTATGGTCTCGTTGAAGCAGTTAAGCCTGAGACTGAAGTGAATATCCAGTGTCCATGTGGGTTAGTCAAAGCCTTTGTCCAAGTGATTGCTGATGGAAAGACCGGAAAAGTTCGATTTCATAGCGTACCAGCTTTTGCTTTTGCAACAGGTGAATTGACCATTTATTTCATTTTCTAATATTGTATAGTTGTATAGCCTAGTATTGACTAAACAGTAGCACGTCCAATCAATTGTTTCAAAAGGCTTCCCCCCTCCCCCCACCCCCCCCCCCCCCCCCCCCGAGTTGTGTCGGTTGAGATTGGCACTGTCGGTTTATCGAGCTTGATTTTTCGCGCCAGTTTTGGAGGACGCCATGCCACAACACCCCGCGCTCAAATTTCTGACGGGCAACAATTCTCAAAGGTTGACAGTCTGGTAAAGTTTGGGCCGGTTCACTTGTATTTGTACGGGGGTCAAAGCAAGATTTTAGTTAAAATACAGAAAATGTGTGTGCGCATTTCTTCTACATGCTTTAAGCAATGTTTTAGTTAAAATACTGAACATTTTTGCGTGTTTCGCAAACATTTCTTCAACATGTTTCAATTCAACATTGTAAAACAAAATTTTGGCTCGGTCACCCTCATTTGTTTGGCTTCCGTATCAACTGTTTCCCCAATAACCCTAGATGGGCCTTTTATAAAGTACAGATTTGTGTGTGTGTTGGGTGGGGGTCATAAAAATAATATCTGACTAGGGGAGGGGTCAAACAATTATTTGCTTTCGTTTAGGGAGGGGGGGGGGGGTAATAAAAAAATGACGACGATAAACGATATTTATAACATAACAGCCCCCTTATTTATTTATTTTATATAATGTTAATCTTTTATGGTTTCATTGTAATGAGCTATTTTTAAAGTTGGACTTATGAAGCTGAGATGGGGAAGTCATGATAGTAAGAAAATTATCTTGCATGTAATCATCGTATCAAAGTGCATAATTACAATGTGCGGATAATTTGTCTTTTCATTCTATGTCATCAAAAGATGTTGAAGTTGAGGTTGCCGGTCATGGCAGCGTGACAGTTGACATTGGCTATGGAGGGGCATTTTACGCAGTTTTGTCAGCACACCAAATTGGCCTGGACGTGAGGACATCTCGGACAAGAGACCTTGTAGATGTGGCCACTGCGGTGTCAGATGCTGTCAAAAAACAAGTGAAACTGGATCATCCTGATGACAAAGATTTAGCGTTCTTGTATGGGACCATTATTACAGATGGAAATGAGGAATGGAGTGATAAGCGTTAAGCCAACAGCTAATATGTGTGTTTTTGCCGAGTCGCAGGTGTGTTTTATAGCCAATAAAATAAATGCATACGATACCCAATCCAAGAATAAGTGAATGTTGAATATATAATGTGTGTCTTTGCCAAATCACAGGTGTTCTTTTATAGCCTATACTGTAAGCAGTGGAAAAAAACTAGACAACCAAGCAGGAAATTCTGGTTGTCCGCCACAATTTTTGGTTGTCCGTATCGTATGTGTTTATTTGGTTTAATGGTTTAACTAACTAATTAATTAACTTAACTCAATGCAAGTTGACACCTGTGTTGGCGAATTGCAATGCCTACAGCGTGTCCAAAAAAACTGGGTCCAAAACTTTCAGAGCTTATAACTCAAAACATAGGAAACATAGATGCTTCATATTTAAGAATGTAAAAGTAAATATATCTGACATTATGTGGTGGAATTTTAAGACCAATCGGATCAAAGGTTTTAGAAATACCAAGCTTTGCATACAGCGTGGTCAGAACCCGTTTTTTTATTTTGCCCATGAACCGTCCATGCGTTGCATTTGCGCATCGTACATGTACTGACGTCATCAAAGTTTTGCCTTTGACTTGATAACAATGACTTACTCAGGAAAATCTTCGTCATAAGGGGGAAAAAGTGTAAATACCTATGATTTTTGTTAGAAAAATTAATAAATAACCCGTTCTGAGACACTGCCACAGGGGTGTGCCACTGAGCTTGCCGATCGGGTCCACTTTTAAATTGAACTTAGTCAGCATAGAATTGATGGCGCTATACTGATAAGGCGTGATTGTAGCAGGGATTGTAGCAGACGATGGTAGACACGAACGGTCGTTAATTTTGATTTTCCATTACTTTCAATGTAACAATGGATTTTGCCCGGGATTTTGATTATATGACCCCATAACATACACCACACGTTGGAACTAAATTATTTCATCTAAAAACCGCTGGAGTTGGATAACCAACTCCAGTGTCGGTATCATTTTTGACAGCAAGCTGTGTGTAAATCTACCGCGTGCACAGCGCCACCAATTCTATGCTGACTAATTTAAATGATGACATATAAGCAAAAATTGACTATTTTAACACTAAAATGGTCCAGAAAATGTTTCTGAAACCATGTTGTATAAACTTGAATATAACATCACGCATAGCGCAAAAAATGGCTATTGTAACACTAAAAAGGTCTAGAAAAACGTTCCTGAAGCCATCTTGTTAAGCTTGAATAAAGAAAAACATCGAAACTAATTCGCGCATAGCACTCCGAAATTGGATACTTTAACACTAAAAAGGTCTAGAAAAAGTTCCTGAAAATTGGCTATATTTAAAAAATAAATGGTCAAAAGAACGTTCCTGAAACCATCTTGTTAAGCATGAATAATTAAACCTTGAAACGAATTCGCGCGAACCGCCCAAAAATGGCTATTTTAACACTAAAAATGTCCAGAAGACGTTCCTGAAGCCATCTTATTTAAGCTTGAATAATATAACAATGAAACTAATTCGCTCGAAGCATGCAAAAATGTATAGTTTTCTAACTAGAATGGACCAGAAAACGTTCTTGAAACATGTTAAAGCTTGAATAATAAACTTCGAAAAAATTGTGCGAAGCGTGCAAAAAATTGGCTATTTTAAACCGTTTTTGTAGCCATCCTATTTTAAGCTTGAATAATTTAACATGTAAACTAATTCGCGTGAAACGCGTAAAAACTAAAATTGTCCAGAAAACGTTCCTTAAGCCGTCATGTTATATATATATAACTTGGATATTGAAACATTGCAACTAATTCGAGCAAAGCGAAGCTGTTTAACTAAAATGGTCCAAAAAACGTTCCTGAAACGGGAGTGAGGAGGGGGAGGGCATCGTCCCTAACGTGAACATTGTGTGGGCGTGACGCCCCCCCCCCCCACGCTTACCGTCTATGCTCCTTACCCTTCCTTTTCCTCCTTAATTTTCTTCCTTTTCTATTTTACTCTTGTGTCAATGGGAGGGGGGAATGGCCTACCACTGGAGGTGGGGAATGCCGTTGGCGGGGATTTGGGGCCGAGCTGTTGGGTTTGCTATCAATATTTACATTTGTTATAAAACACTGACACGGTTCAGAGACGGAGAGATACACTAATAAAAGCCCCCTCCCCTCCCCTCCCCTCCCCTCCCCTCCCCTCCCCTACACTTGTAGAATATTGCTATCTTCAGTAGATAGCAATAATACAAACGCAAGTCACACAATGTCTGTCATCTGTACTCGCACTGTGCTTTATATAACAAAAATAGCAATATAAAATGTTGTAGGTCAAGGTCATGCAGCATTGTTTCCAATAATGATAAATGACCTTGTGGCTGTGGACAAATGGCAAGGTCTAAAAAACAAAATTGACCTTTCATGCTGGATTAAACAAAATCTTTCTGGAATCGTGTTAGTAAATTAAGTATTTATCCATAATATTTGGATGTGGCTTGATGAAAACAAGCTTGAAATAAATAAACTGCAAAAACAACTCAAATTTGATATTGAATTTCATGTACAATGTGTAATACAATAAAGAGAGGCCCAGCATGTGTTAATTGATTGGCTTTACGGAAAGAATCGACAGTTATTTGGACATACATCTTTGAAACAGTGGCATCAGTCTTCTCGACTGATGCGTCCTTAAACATATTACATATTATAGACTCAAGTTATCGGGATTATCAATTGCACTATATTCAGTCAAAGGCTTGTGCACGTCTTATTTAAAGGCATATTATGTGATCTTTTCAAGGGGGCGCCTTCTATTCATGTTTTTTTTATAGAAAGTAGATTTTCTTGCAGATTTACATTTCTGATCATAAATCATGAATATATTCTGAGTTACAGAGCGATACGATTCCTAATTACCTCAAAATCATGGTTTAGGAATCGTATGATTTATGATCAGAAATGTAAATCTGCAAGAAAATCTACTTTCTAAAAAAAACCATGAATAGAGGGCGCCCCCTAGAAAAGATCATATATGCCTTTAAGAAAAGCGTGTTATTTCCTATTTTTCTATTCCCTTAGGTGGATCGTTGCCCTTGTGGCTCAGGAATAACTGCCCGTATAGCCTTACAACACCATAAGAAACTTATCCAGCTGCAACAAACGAGGGTGTTTGAGAGTGGCGCAACTGGTAGCACATTTACTGGCAGTGCTATCGAAGAGACCAAGTGTGGACGTTTTGATGCCGTCATTGTGGAAGTGTGTGGACAAGCTCATTATACAGGAGAGGCAAAGTTTATTGTGGAGAAAGATGACCCACTGATAGAGGGATTACCTTTAAAATAAATGTTTATTTTGTTTCTAGAGAAATTAGACAAATCAATGCATGTGCGCTGATATCAATGTGTGAATAATGGCATGACCCCAAGGGGAGTGCGATTGTGATCATATCAAAGTGCATATATTTGTCTAATTTTTTGAGAAACAAAATATATGCATGTATTGACCTTCATACACGACACTATACAAATCAAAATTCACAATTCTGTGCATACTTTTAATCGCTTTGATATTATAATAAAAACATGTCAACAAGTTTGATAATACCCGCAGTAAAAGCCTGACCAACGAATCAAAACAATGCGAACTGCACGGCGCCGCGCACGCGGAGTGCAATTGGACACTTTCAATGTACTCCACATACTTCTGAGTTTCCTGCTTTCTGATTGGTTCGATGTGACTAAGAGTGTATTAAAATATTCAGTTTAAAATGTTTGGGTAAATATTTTTGGGTTAAAATATATACATTTCTCATTAAAGGCATATTATTATCGGGGTAGTATTGTGTTACATGTGCTGGTCACCCGCCCGTCGGTTGAGCTGCTCATTTTTCATCCTGAGCACAAACTGTTATATAAGTCAATTTTTGATGTTTTCAGTTTAGGCCATGTTTAGCACGTAACCCTTACCGCACTTACTCAGATGCGCACTGGGTGTAGGGGCTAGCAACCCCTGCATCTATACTCTTGTTGCTATAAACCTTATTGCCAAGCCTCGAAAGAAAACGGACAGATCAAAACGGAAACGACACAAGCATGCCCAACGACTATACGAGAAACGGAATTGCGAATATTGGAGGTCAACATACGGAGAGCTTGCCAATCTCTGCTCGGTAAAAAAGCCATCCATTGTCATTGTTTGTTGAGACCTTCCTTGATGATACTGTGCCTGACGGCGCCGAGAGCATTGCTATTCCTGGATACTCCATATGCTGTCGCAGGGATAGAGAGGCAACCACTGGCGGCGGCATTGCTGTCTACTGTTTAGAAGGGATTGCCATACATCACGACCCAGGGCAAGATCCAAAAGACTATGAACTCATCTGGTTCACAGTAGCTCTTAAATCTCAAAAGTTACTGATTACTGCTGTTTATAGATCTCCTAGTGATAGCAGTGATGCCATCGACTACCTGGACCTCAACACTCTTCAAAAAATGAGCACACTTGGAGCTAATTCAGTCATGCTTGTCGGCGACTTCAACGTCCACCATACAGACTGGCTAGGAAGTCGCACTACTACTGACGCAGCTGGACGTCGCACACCACAATTAGCTAACTCTATGGGATTACAACAGATCGTCAAAGAACCCACTCGATTGGATCAAATCTTGGACCTTGTCATGACTGACCTCTGACAGCAACTTCAACCACTTCTGCTAGACTAGGTACTTCAGACCACAACCCTGTGTTAGTGTTCTTAGATGTGCCAGTATACAGGGACAAACCACACAGGAGGAAAGTCTGGAGATATGACAAGGCTGATTACTGGGAAGAGAGGTCACATTGCTTCCACAAACTGGTCAAGTGTATTCCAGAAGAAAGATCCTGAAACTGCTTGCTCCAACGTCACTGATATCATCTGCGATGCTATGGACTTGTTTATACCTAGTAAAACAGTCACCAAGATGACTGGAGACAAGGTTTGGTTCAACGACAAATGCCGTAGAGAATCTAGGAAGAAGCGCCGCCTCTTTAAGAAAGCCAAAAAATACCAAACTGAAGCCAGCAAGGCAAAGTTCGCTGAAGCTAGACATTCCTACAACCAAGCGGAGAAGCAAGCCAGGAGTAGCTACAACACTAAACTGAGACAAGACCTAGCAGATAAATCGATGAGCAGCAAGAAATGGTGGAGAATCATCAACACCCTGTCCGGAAGAACAGCTCATTCCGAGATCCCAGTGATAGATCATCAAAATGTCACCCATATTACAGCAAGGGACAAGGCAGAAGCTTTTTGTCAGACATTTGCAGACAAATGTAGACTCCAAGGTGCTGAAGACCAGGCCCCAAATGTCCATCCTTCTACAACCAAATCCTTTGGCAAATAGTTTTTAAGCCCAAGGATGTTCGAAACATCTCAATCCACAACATCTCAATCCAGATAAAGCTACTGGACCAGACCTGATTGCAACTAAGGTACTCAAAGAATGCAGTGCTGAACTTGCCAGTCCACCCTGCAGGCTTTTTGATCTCTGCTTCACCCATGGTGTGTTTCCTAACCAATGGAAAACAGCATCTCTCACTCCAATCCACAAGAGAGGTTCCAAGGCTGACCCAACAAAGTACCGTCCTATCTCACTGCTAAGCAATAGCAGCAAGATCATGGAAGCTGTTGTGCAGAAAAAACTTCAACGCTTTCTTCTCAGCAATGATCTGATCTCCAGCAGACAGTTTGGATTTAGAGAAGGCCACAGTACAGCTGATCTCCTCAACATTTTGTCACAGAAATGGAATAACTCCCTAGACCAATGTGACGAGGTTTGTGTCATTGCCCTTGACATAAAAGGAGCTTTCGACAAAGTATGGCACAATGGACTCTGCTCAAAACTGATGTCAAAGGGTGTTACCAGAAGACTGCTTTCATGGATACACAACTACTTATCCGATAGATCTATCAATGTCGTCATGTCGGGACAAGCATCCAACACTGCACCCATAAATGCTTCTGTTCCACAAGGATCTATCCTTGGTCCACTACTGTTTTCTGTCTTCATTGATGACCTTGTGGATGTCTGTGACAACGAACTCTATCTGTACGCTGACGATTCAACACTTTTCGCACCCATTAAGTCTTCGACCAGCTCCAATGCAGTAGCTGCTAGCCTTAACAGTGATCGAAGCAATATGAAAGCGTGGGCTGATAAATGGAAAGTGACCTTTGAGCCTACCAAGTGCAAGACAATGGTAATCTCTTGAAAGCTCTTTATATACAAAAAAAAACAAAAACATGCGATCTTTTCCATCGACACCAAAAGTGTATAACATATGGCAGCTATCACAGATTTCACATCATGGGGTATTTGAACAAAAAGACCATATCTGCAATAGCTGCTCTGAGTTTACACATTTATTTATCCCATATATAACAAATGGCAGCTATTAGAGAATAGGGCCTTGTGGGACTAAGCCAGTTTTATTTTGTGACACCTAAATGTTCACTTTTGTCAATTTCTTTTTGTGATATGGTGCTTGCTGTTATTTTAATGCACTAGGTCATTACAATATCGCTTTTAAATGTGAATATACCCGGATATGTTCAAGTGTTATACTGTTATCAATAAAAAGCTATTGCTATCTTCAGTAGATAGCAATGGATATCATATTATAAACCAATGTTATGATTTCTTATTTGGCTTTTCAATATGCACTGCCAACTGATATATTCATTCCATAGCAATGGAACAATACACTATAGCAACCAAAAGTATTGGGACACTTGGTTATGGTGTCAAAATCATCCCATATATTAAATTTGGAGTGCAATATTTCACTACGAGTCAAACAAATGTGTTGCTGCATCTCTTCTCATTAATAAATCCATGTTTCCTACAACATCTGCTTATTCCATTCTATGGAATTGAAGAAAACATGTGTCTTGTTCAAATGCCATACAAATTTTCCATTGGAAATATCTCATGAATAATTAATAACCTCATTATAGCCAATGTACTACGGTGGGTACAAATGTAGTCTGGCAATTTTGACTTCCTTTAAAAAGCATCTTCTCAACTGTTTGTCATTAGATTCACTCAAGTAAAGCTGATCCCAATATTAACACTTTCCACGCGACGGGCGTCTGCAGACGACATTCCAAAAATTCACAAAATGTTTAAAAAATGACATATTGTATTGAATTTCAATACCTTATTTGAAATCATCATGACAAATGCATGGAAAGAAGTACAACCATGCCTAGTCTTGGTTCAGTTATCCTTGAGGTAGACTTTGAAAATTGGGAAAGGTTTCTGAACAATCTGTTGTATATGGCAAAACTAATAGCCGCGTGGAAAGTGTTAATCTCTCACAGATATTCTTAAAATAAGATATTTGGGATGGAAATTGAGTTTAATTTTGATAACTTTGCTTTCATATTTTAAATGGAAACCATCCAAATTATGTGCACTTTCTCATAGCACCCACAAGACCTTAGCACACTACACAGTTCTAATTGATTTCAGCATAACCTTTTGTCAAGCTAATTTGACTCTAAATTAACTAAATACATAAAAGTGCGAAATACTGAAATCTCTGAAAATCTATTATGTTTTCCGTTTGAATAATGTCTCAAGAATATCACAAATTCATATAAACAAACTGTCATACTTTTAAGAACTTTCCATTAATTTTATAACCCTTGAATACCAAAAAGCTAGCACAGTAGTTCAATGGATTCCCAGTGATTCTCTCAATTTGCAGCTTGCAAGGTGTCCTAATACTTTTGGTTGCTATAGGAGTGTAGTATTATTTGGCTTTAAATATGTTCAGATAAAGTCCATATATTACGAGGGTCATTCAATAAGTTCTACCTCCTACCTCTTAACTGTGCTATTATATATGCCAGTCGTATGAAATATTCTACAATTGTAGCTTTGGATCTCAGTTACAAATTCATTGTGTACTGGTTTAAGTACTGGTTGTACTTTTTTGGAGATGCAGTGAAAACCAAACGTCCATTTTGCGACGGAAACGGATAGAAAACAGCTGTGCTATTCATTTGGCCAATTTTAAGAGACAAAACGTACCTATTGGTCGATTAAAACCATATTCTAAATTACAAATGTCTCTTGAACAGACTATAAACAATAATAGTGGCTGATTTATTGAGGGTAATGGCCTCTAATTTGCCAGAACCAGACCAGAACAGCCATTAATTTTAACTCTACCCTAGAATACCGCAGGAAAAGTCATATTTGCTTTTCATAAAAACTGAGAGATCTTTGTTAAACTGGACTAAATGGAGGGATTTCAAGTCTCTTCAAGAGATAATTTTCTATCACTGACTACCTGATTGACTATTGTAAAGGTTGCATTTGTAAGGAAAACTCATAGAGTGACTATCATATTAAGATTCAACATTCGAGGCATCACTGTGACTTGACTTGTAACAACGACAATTTAAATGAATAGCCGTATTCCAGTATGCTAAAGGCGTAGCAATATATTTGAGTTGATATTATTTGCTAGCCCACAAAGGTTAATATTGCCTACAATCTGATTTATTTATCATAATACAGTATTATATTCATAAATAATTCATTGTTGTCTATTTTTAGTATTTAAATCAGGCCGTTATATCAAATCATACAATACGATGGGAAACACAAAAAAAAAAAAATTCTTTAGAGCAATTCTCCGTGTCCGTTGTCCAAAATCTCTCTCTGGCTTTGATTGCATCATAATAAAAGTGAAACAGGTATCAAATATCATTTACTATATATGTGTAGCTATGATTCAGAGCTATAATCATGACAAATGTCATGAGACTGACATTCATATTAGCGATGTTATGAGTGAGGAGGTAGAACTTATTGAATGATCCTCGAATATCATAAATATTGCTATCTTCATTTATAGCCATGAATTACGTAGTAGCCTACAAACACATATTATGATACAGCCCTATTGTTTAGCTTTTAATACACCCATATTTTATAGGCCTACTCTTTTGTGAATACTGCGTCTTCAGTAGATAGCAACGTATAACATAATACAAATCAATGTTATGATTTATTATTTAGCTTTTGAATGTGTACATGTATTGTTAATAAATAACTTCTATTACAAGTTTATTGCTATCTTCAGAAGATAGCAATGGCTATCTTCAGAAGGTGAAAGAGGAAAACATAATACAAACCAATGTAATATTCTTTTATTCATAGCTTTTTTTAATATGTTCATATAATGTATATTTATGCTTTTATGTAAAATTATCATAAACACAATTTACATTTCTTTAACAGCTTTAGAAAACAATTCTGGATAACAACCTTCAACCCCTTTCAAGAAAATGGCTTTACCACCCCCAACTGGCAATGTTGGTCTTCTTGCCTGACCTTTCTCGGCTCATCTCATTTTGTATGTTTTCCTATACCTTTCATTTTGTATTTTCCGTCATTTGGTGTGTGTCCGTCTTAGGCCCCCAAACAAATTGTTGTGTTGCCCTCACGTGAGGAGGGGGGGGGGGGGGGGGGGGGGGGGGGGGGGGGGGATAGGGTCACATTTTTTAAAGATTTTAAATGTCACCAAAATTGTCACAATATTACAATTTTCTACTTGAAATGACGTTTGCTTGAATAAATAGGTTTTTTAAAAACTACAATCACACTTGAAACTTCAGTAATATTGACATTTACCAACTTTTTCTTATGAACCACAACAGCCACAGTCTGGCAGTAATATTTTTCGGCAATACAAATAAACTGACCGACTGACCAACACGACGTCAACATTTTTGGCACATTTTTGGCACTTGAGTGCAAAATAACTGTTAACCCAAGTTTTAACTTGGGTGTCTACCGGGTATCCCTAAAAGAATTGTGCACATGTTTGCGCAACTTGTTGACCATGAAGTCCTAAAGTTTGGTGTAATATGTTTATATAAACGGAAAAGGAAAACACTCAGCTTTCAGATGCCGTTTATTTTATCTGATTCGAATTTGTCAATCCTGAGATATGGACAATTAAAGGTATATTATGTGATCTTTTCCAGGGAACGCTCTCAACATCGAAAAAAAAATGGAAAGCAGATTTTCTTGCAGATTTATATTTCTGATCATAAATCGTACATACATTCCAAGTTACAGGGCGATACGATTCTTAATTACTTCAAAATCATGGTTTTAGAGTGAAAATAAACTGTCGGATATCCGACAACCTATTTTACTCTAGTCCAAATTCACTCTAAAACCATGATTTTGAGGTAATTAGGAATCGTATCGCTCTGTAACTTGGAATGTATGTACGATTTATGATCAGAAATGTAAATCTGCAAGAAAATCTACTTTCTAAAAAAAATCATGAATAGAGGGCGCTCCCTGGAAAAGATCACATAATATGCCT
This sequence comes from Ophiura sarsii, assembly GCA_035610835.1. Taxonomy (NCBI): domain Eukaryota; kingdom Metazoa; phylum Echinodermata; class Ophiuroidea; order Amphilepidida; family Ophiuridae; genus Ophiura; species Ophiura sarsii. Next base: position 106,654,961 of record CM069441.1, read on the forward strand.
TTAACTAGAGCTACCCAGAATCGATGTTGTGCCACTTTACAGTTTCAAAGGTTTACTCCTAAGATACAACTTCCACTTGAACGATTGCCCTTCACCATAGTTATGGAAAATAACATTTTTGTATTGAGATTGAATAGATTTAAATAATATAATGAGTGCCTGTGTATCCAAGCAGAACTGAATATAAGATGTTTGTTACATGATTCGAACCAGTCCTTTTGACGAGGTTTCACAAAATGTTTATTGGGCCTACATTTTCAAAACAAGACAGACGTCCATATGGCTGGGGGTGCGGCCTCAATTTTCAATAGACATGATCATGATGATAGAAGAGGGTGTTCATGGTCTTAAAATATCACGAAACGAGAAATCCAGCAGAAGAGTCACCAGAGTTTGCGCCATTTATTTCTCATCTATCCCTATATAAAAAGGAGTATTGGAAATGCTTGGTAGATGGTATGGTACAAGCACCAATATGAATAAAGAACATTCTGGAAGACTAAGATATGAAAAGTGGCAGGACACAGTAACACATTGATAACGCGAACGTGCGGCGTGCACTTCAGAGGGATCCCAGAATAACTGCTCGTAGAAATCCCTTACCACATATTCCAAGGACATCATTTTTGTTCCTCAGCCTCTTTTAAACAATTCTGGACAAATGCCCACCTTAATGTTTCAAGACGATTGTGCCCATGGATAGACCAATATTAGTATCGTTTTGACGGTCATAATCATTTATTCTGTAAAAGTGGCACAACTTCGATTTTGGGTAGCTTTGATAAACTGAGTATATATCAGGATTGACAAATCTGATAAAATAAACGGCATCTGAAAGCTGAGTGTTTTCCCTCTCCGTGTGTATAAACATTTTACACCAAACTTTAGGACTTCATGGTCAACAAGTTGCGCAAACATGTGCACAATTTTTTTAGGGACACCCTGTAGTAGTCAACGACTCAACATCTATAACTGGCATTGTGCTATAATTACAGTGGTGGACTTGTCTAGTTCATTATCTTATTTATAGTTCTTAACACTTTTGTTTTTTATATTTTGTCCCTGATGAAGAGTGGTATATCCACTTGAACATGTTGAAACGTCGGTCTTTATTGTTACCATATGTATTTGTTGTTTTATTGCACAACAATTTTCATTGCTTGTCCCAGTGCATTTCCGTGTGTTATTGTGTTTTTTGTTATTTATCTGTTTTATCCACGTTATTCTCCCTGGTTATTACCTGTCTCCCCACACCCCGTTGGTATATCTTGCTTTTACTCTTAGCATTTTTTTTTCTTTTTCGAGATATCCTCTTGTATCATGTGTATCAGTTTTATGATCCTTGCACTGCAAAAAGGTTGCTTAAAATACGTTGCTAAAAGTACTTTTATCATCCGTTGGTTGACGTGTTGATTAAAACTCATTCAACATATGTAGAAATCTAGGTGTTGTATAAAAGTAAAAACTACCCAACGTTAAGCAAAACAGTTTAGTAACAAGGTGGGGAAACCCCCGGTCAAAACTTGTTTTGTTGCTAAAATATTGCGTTAATTGTTTCAATTGGGCAACTGTTGAGTATTTGTCTCAGGCAATCACGCAACTTATGTTAAGATTTACCCATTTTTTTTATTGATCAATTGTTGCTTAAATTCTCGATTTTAATGGCGTCCGTGTGAGGGATCTTCCCAGAATTTGGGGAATGGTTGTATACGCATTATATACATGTATCTTATCCCGTCCGCAACTTGTGCCCCAGGACCACAATTAGATTTATTCTGTCTTGGCATCCAAAACGGAATAAAGCGCAAACACTGACAAAATAGTTTAAAGTTGCCATCCTTGTTTGACATATATTTGTTTATGAATATCATTTCAGCGGTGTTACTAGCGACGTCACTAGCGATGAACATTGAATAGTCGATTTGTATAGCCAAAAAATACAAGACATGGACATATACTGAATAGTTCATATTGTCATGTGATCTATTTTCTACCAAAAGAATCACATAAATATGTTTATGTATTATATAATATTGACTATTTATACCTTCATACCCAGATAGCAAGACTACGTTGGGACAACGTTCACAGTAAAAAACACCAATGATAAGAGATGTCAGATATTACATTATAGTTAAATAACCTGTTAAAAGATATTACAGATTCACTACCGAGAGGGAATGGAGTATGTAGCTCTGCTGCATCGCCAAGAATTCCCTTTACAAGTTACCGGGCCACTACCGGGAGGAAGTGAAGTATGTAGCTCTGCTGCATCGCCCAGAATTCACATTATTTGCCTACCCCGTGTTGCTATACAAAAGTGCTCAATATATAATAAAAATGTGTCACAAATAAGCAACGATTTGCATTAAAACACCCAACATATGGCTACAATTCACAAATTAAGCAACAGTTGGTATTAAAATGCCAGACAAATGGTTACTTAATAATACCCAACTGTTGTGTAATTCAAATTGTGCAACTGTTGAGTAACTGGAATTGTTCAACTGTTGGTGAAAACATGTTATCCAACGGTGTTGGTTAAATTTTACGCAACTGTTGAGCGGTTGCATACTTCAACAACGTTGTGTAAAATGTTAAGTAAATATTTAAGCAACCTTTTTGCAGTGTGGTGTGTTTTGTTCCTGGTTCCGTTGGATTCATCTTTTTACATTTTATAACTTTATATAATTATAGAAGCTTTTTTATCTGAAATGATATAGTTTACACTCCAGGACATTTTGGATCAGTAAAGTGTTGTAATTATTTGATGTTCCAAGAACCAATAATAAATTGATACTTCTATACTAATTGTAAGTGGTATTGCATTATCCTGTCATTTTCCATCGTGGCACATTAATAGTTCAACAACGACAAAAAAGGTTTTGTTTTTTTCTTCTTCTTAAAGGTATATTATGTGATCTTTCCAGGAAACGCCCTCAACATCGAAAAAAAAATTGAAAGCAGATTTTCTTGCAGATTTACATTTCTGATCCTAAATCGTACATACATTCCAAGTTACAGGGCGATACGATTCTTAATTACTTCAAAATCATGGTTTTAGAGTGAAAATAAACTGTCGGATTGTCGATTTTTGTCCGACAACTTATTTTACTCTAGTCTAAATTCACTCTAAAACCATGATTTTGAGGTAATTAGGAATCGTATCGCTCTGTAACTTGGAATGTATGTCCGATTTATGATCAGAAATGAAAATCTGCTAGAAAATCTACTTTAAAAAAAATCACGAATAGAGGGCGCTCTCTGGAAAAGATCACATAATATGCCTTTAATTTAATAAAAAATGGGTTGGTCAGGCCTGTACAACACGGTGTTTTCTTCAGTCACCTTACAGATGATCAAGAAAAATAAGGAGAGGTTTCTTTGAATAGAAATCTTTAAAGTTCAATAACAGGTCTATAAATATACTTGCTTATAGTGCACTCAATCAATCTTCAAAACAACATGTTGCAAATAGCAAGATAAACATAAAGTAGTGAAATTCATTACTCTTCGTGCACTGGACAGTGATATATGCCAGCAAGATGGATTTCCTTTAATGAAATAGACATTTATAATAAGCTTTAAAGGCATATTATGTGATATTTTTCATGGAATGCACTCTATCTATGATTTTTTCCTAGAAATGCATTTTTGTTTGTCAAATTACATTTTAAACCATTAAACTACAGAGCAATACGTTTCCTAATTACTTCAAAATCAGCTTTTAGAATAAGTTGTCCTGATACTAGGACAGTTTATTTTCGGAGTGTTTTTTCCGTTCGTAAATTTATAAAATTCCAAGGTTTGACAACGTGTTAACGCCATTTACAGTGTTTCCGATTACGACTGCAACTGTACACAAGTGAACACACCCGTACAGAATGCTTTATGATGAAAATCAAAACAAATATGTTGAAAAATTCCTTAAATTGGAAGCAGATTTCCATTATGATTTAGTAAAGTTCTGTGATGGTTTTTTTACGAAAAATACATTCAAAGTAGATTTACGAGTCTTTCCTGATAGTCAAACTTCGTTATAAGAGAGAGAAAAATATTTGGAAAAGATCACATAATTTTGCTTTAAATGCCAAAAAGAAATTAGTGATTTTTCCATAGATTCGTATCTCCTATCAGGCACTTAGATTTTTATTATCCCTAAACAGCTCCCCATTTTAACACCTGGGTGGAGAAAGGCAAGTGTAGTAAGGCATTTAACCCCAGGACACAACACATTGGGTGCAGTGGGACTCGAACTTACAACCTTCTGATTATGAGGCAGTACTCATTCCACATCAATCTTTATTTAACACTAGCAAGCAAGAAGGCACAAAAAAGAAATGGAGAAGAATCTTACCCCGGGGTGCTCGGTGGTCATTACAAAGAGGGATCAGGCGCGTCCAAAAAATCACCTAATTAGGGTAGTTTTTCACGACAGGGCTCGTTACGTACGTAACGTAAACCAAATTTAAAATTTAAAAAAAGGGTATACTTTTCATTCCATGGTCTTACATATTTTGGGTAACCACACTATTTCATTACACCGTGTGGCCCTCCCTGTTACGCAATTTAAAATAATCAGGACTCTGGTGGGAGCTACCACATACAGTGTCAAATTCCACATCTGACACCATGTTACATGATTAAGATTCACCATACCATGTTTTTATCAGAAACCACATTATTTCATTACCTCATGGCACTCGGTTATTCCACATTTCTTCATTAACCCCCTACCTCCCAAACCACATTACTTCATTACACCCCCCCCCCCCCCCCCCCCCCCACGGCTTATCTCAACCCCCAAGGCCTAACCTTAACCATCTCCCGTATTTCTCCATTTGCCTGCCCGCGTATGTGCGCGCACCTATTTTCATGGTGCACTACCACGCGTTATGTGTTACGTGTGTCGACTGCATGGTTGCAGTACGCATAGAGATAAACAAACATGGCCCGTAGCAAAAGCCCTGGATCTGGTCTGTTTTTCCTCATATCTTGGTCAATTATGTACGGTATCGGCCATTTATAGCTTATAATCCGTCCCAGATTATCATCTATTATCAGTACAACGCTCATGGCTTTTAGACGAAAAATTAGAAAGCATTTTCTGGATAAATACATACATACATATAAAACGAGACTATCAATATAGGACAGATATTGCTCATCTGCTCAATACCATGTTGAGTAGAGCTTTATATCAAATAAAAACACTTTTTTATGGTCGATACATTATACATGATTCATACATACATACATCATTATGTGAATTATAGTAAGACATAATATAAAACAGGATTTTTTTTAGTTTTTATCAAAAGTAGTAACAAAACTTGCATTAAAAAAACCCACCTTGAGCTTCCAGCATAATATACAAATATGTATAAACTGGGTAAAAGTAGGATGATGCAAATATGAACAGTGTTCCATTTCATAATTAAGTCGGTATAAAGCAAGTAAAATATAATATTCTCAATTTCACTGAGTAAATCCTATTTAATTCCCACGACATTAAAGGGACACAATGTCGTGTTGATTTTTTTAAAATTTTAATTAATTTACTTCAGAATTCAAGATGAACATTAAAAATTGCCATTATTGTTGTTTGTACTACTTAAAAAACCCACCAGCAAAGCTTGATTAAAACAATGTTTTAAATATGTTGGAATACCACCCTTAACCATGTAAAATGCTGGTTGCGGCTCTACCAGCATTTTTGAATCGACGTTTTGTTGTACAAAGAGGGCTGATTTTTCTTAATCCTTATAGGTGTAAGTTCATACATGTAATACAATTGTAAAAATATACAAATCTCAGTTTTTATGATATATTTTTGTAATTAAGGGTGCCGCCTCCACGACATCTCTTAATGCCCCTTTCAGCCAGTGTATTTGATTTATACAGGGTGTCCCACAATGATTTATACCGTAAGATATTTTTGTTACTTAGACATGGTAAATTCACCTTTTTGGAGGCGGAGGCGGGGCAACGGCCTTCGCCTCCTCTATGGGTATAGGTTTTGACATATGGGAAAACGACATCTTACCTACGGTTTACATGCTATAATAAATCTCTTATGTTTTACGTATGTCACACTACATAAAAACAGATCCTCTCTGTTGTAGCGCATTACTATCACCAATGAGTGCTACTGACCTTTTTCAACTAAACCTTGTTTAAATGTGGTTTAACATGTGCTTAAACAGGTTTTGTATGTATTGGGCTACCTTTTGGCAATGGCTGAGATATTTTAGGCGACATTTGTGATGTTGTCTGGCAACACCGCATATCTGATCAAATAAAAGTTGTTTACACCAGGGAGGTGTCTGTTTACACAGCTGCGGGCAATTCATGGACTGTATAGGAAGGACCAGCAATAATTACATCTTGATTGAGTGCCTAAGATAAAGTGCTTTAACAAAATCAACGTTTTTTATTGTTTTAGGAAAGTTTAAAGACAAAATATGAAAATAATGTGTCTTTATTGATATAGTTTCTCATTTGAACGGTGGAAATCGGTTGGGGATTAATAAAGTTACCGAATTCCGATAAGATATTGAATCAATTACATGCAAAGGGTATATTTTGCGACGTTATTTGCTCACGATGTTGTCCAGAGTAAATATTGTTGTACGAATTCACTGTGTATCAAATATTCATTGGACTGTATTTAAATATTCATTTGAATTTAAAAAGTGATGGCTTTTTTTGTTGTTAATTAACAACAAAAAATGAAGTTATATGAACATCTGTAATATGTACTTATTGTTACTGTTAAAATAATGCTTAAGGATGTATAAACAATAACATTTTTATATACAGAACTAAATAGAAATACACACATTTATTGGTTGTAGACAATCTTTAACAAAGCCACTTCACTTGACGTTCCGAGTTACAGATTGAAACAATCATAATCAAAATCATATTTGTTAGACAACATTTCAACTGTTGTGCAACCAATCTGTTTTCAACACTTAAAAACCATAAAAACACATATTTTCAAGTATAATGCTCATATAGATTCATTAAACTTGTCTAGAATAATTACATTCATGCTTTATGATCAGAAATGTAAATCTGCAAGAAAATCTACTTTCTTTAAAAACAAAATATGCTTATAAGATCAATATACTATACCTTTAAGCATATCAGAAATAAAGTACCTTTTAAAGGCAAGCTACCACTTTGGGTTTCTAGCCATACCCAAGTTCTCTTGGGGAATTGACAAAGTTACAATTTCTCCATTAGACTGTCAGTCACCAGGTAACAGGTTATGACCAATTTATCTGTGGTAAAATGCCAACGTGATAAACCAGCTCTAAGATGTAACATACTTAATTCCAAAAGCCTTAATGTTTTTACTCGTCAACATTGTCCTGACTTTTTATAGTATTATCAACATTAGTTAGTGATTTCCATTCATGTTATATTGATAAATAAAACTTATGACATAACCACTCTTTTTGTTACCTATATCACACTCTGCTGTCTGTTTCTTTAAATTTATATCACCGCCTCTTTTCCTTTTTAAAGGAATTTTTATTGATAAAGTGCAAAAAAATGTGTGTTAAACTTGTTTGAAGTTGAAAGAAACCAAAATATTCTCTTAATCTCTTATTAGTACACAAGAAAATACTTGGGTTTCTTTCAAACAAGTTTAACACACACATTTTGTGCACATTGTCGAAAAGGTTTAGAGTATGTCAAGAATGAAGAAAAATAACGGACATAATCTCATTGATTTTAGTAGTGAAAAGAATTAATGAACTTTGGGCATCGATAGGTACTAATCATTTTGGGACAGCCTGTATATTTCGCTTTGTTAGGAATTTTGAATTTTAAAAATCAGACGTTTCATACAGTAATTATGGACTCTTTCTATTAATGTTAGATTCCAAGTTTGACCAAACATACCTCTTTCGAAACTAAATAAAACATTGGTGTTCGGGACAAAGCTCAATTTATATAATATGCAGTGTTCTCTTTTAATTTCCACTGCAAAGTTAATAGATATCAACTGTTTGCGATATTTTATGAAGCAATGTTTGAATTTTGAGAGGGAATTGTGCAGCTTGAATGATTTAAACTATACTTTCTTGAGCGGCAGTTTTGAAGTTTGGTGTGAGTTTTATCAATTGAAATACAGGTATTCACCTATTTTCAATAATGTCATGCCATATCAGAATAGATAAAGATATGTTGATGAAATTGACAAGTGTATAAGTAGGAAACATATCCCATTAGAATGCAGGTATTAGATTGGGACTGCAATGTTGTTGTTATATTTTTAATAATTTTTCAAACATATAACTGGGACACCCTGTATTATTATTATTCGCTGAGAAGCAAGCCAATTTACTGTGATCCGCAGATTGTTACCATGTATTTGTGGTCATTTGATACACATACCATTTAATATTCAAATAGGCTGCATAGTTCTTCTGAGAGAAGTGGCTAAATCCACTTCCCCTGTCTCAGTTTTTATTGTGGCTATAGATGGGGTGACAGCAATGATGATCAACAAACGCAACGGTCGAAGGGACTGGACTGTCGATACATGCTTGAGTGAACAGCACACATGACCACAACACTGTCCACTATGCCTTATTGCCCTTTATAATGCTTTGGCGCGAGTTTTAAAATCACAGGTCCTAAAGAAAACAGGATGCGCATGCAAACCGTCGGGCAAAGAACAATGGTAACTGCTGGCCAAATGCCCGGTGTGACGTCACCTGTCACCCCATCTATACTGACTGGTACAACATTTCAGTTTCAGGCCGGTTATATAGCGTGGAACCATCAGCTTCCACCAATTTGAACAAAACATTGAATACAAAGCATGCCATTTAATCAAACTGCAGTAACAGTCATATGAAAACAATACAGGACCGTATTCTCGTACTAAGCGCGGCAAACCGTGACTATCTAAACTTGTGTCTAAATTAAACGTGAGTTTATCTTTTAAATGACGTGTTTAACAAAACCCGCTTTTAAACTCTGCGAAACTCGATCGTCCCCAGAGTGGTTGTGCGTTCACTGTATATAATTTATAGTGACACAAATGGGTTACAATAGATATCGACCGTAAATACACATGTGTTTTTAAGACTACATGATCTGCACATCAGCTTGGGTGTATGAGTTTAGTTAAACACATGTTAAACTACCCCCTTCCCCCATACCCATATTTAAAGTTAGACACTTTTCAGTGAGTTAGGAAGCGTATTAAAACAAATTCAGAGCGAAGGGGGGGGGGGGGAATAGCTATTAAAAACTGACAGCGAGAGTATAAACCGAAGGTCCCATTCTCAAACATTAGTGCCATAATTAGGCACGCGCACCCCGTCTGGATACACCCTGTAAATGATGTATTTAAAGTCAAAGTTAAATGCATGTATAGCTGTTTAGCTTAAAACCGTGTTTAAATATGTAAGAGAATAAGGGCCACACATTATGTTTCCCATCCAAAGCTGCCATATATGATTCACATACATAGTACAACGTCCATGTCCAAATGTTTAGAGTCTCATTGCACAGTGTCTGTAAATATGCTTGATCATCTGACAACACTCTCAAGCACAACAGGGTGAATAAAAAAAGACTGACCCTTTTTTCACCATTCCATTGGGATTTACACAGTTGGGACCTGACGGTTACTGTAGTATGATGAAATGGAGTGTTCACAGCAAATTGCTACAATACAATGTATATTGCATGTATTTGTAATTTATTGTGATGCTGGCATATCAAATAAGACAATATTCACACAAAAGTGGTTACCGGTAATACAATTGCATAAATAAATAATGATTTCGGCAAAGAGAAAAATGTCTATCTGTAAATATCGGATGTATGTTAGAAAGAAGAAAAACCCATTCTCTAACACTACTGGTGTTGTCGGTGGGAGGATTTGGGGATACATCCTCAAAGATTTTCATAAGGGACCATCCATCCCTAATAGGTGCCAGTTTGGGTCATTTTGTTCAAGTTAATCTCCTGGGTTAATCTATAGGACCATTTTGGCTAAAATGTGAGAAGATGAACTAGATTAGATATATACTTTATAAGATACAAACAACAATAATTTCATGGTTCAATGCACCCATCAAGGACAAGAGCCGTTAATCCGTGTACAATTTGTATTTGATTGTCTATATAACAAAAACTACAAAATGTTGCAATCATTTCAGACGGTCACTTGTTGCTTCACTGACGTATATTGAAATAAAACTAGCCATTTTCCTTGAAAATACTATAGCTTCTTTAGTTAATAGCCACAAATTCAAACTTGATTGCGGAGTGGCTTAAAAGTGCACTGAAATACAATTCTCCCACAGACATTGCTTTTATTTAAGATTGACCTGGGGAAAAAGACAAGTTAAAGTACCATGCCTAGCTTTTATTTTACAATAATTACCATTTTTATCAAATTGCTTTTTAAAGCATTTTTTCAACACAAGATATGTTAAAATCTTAAAGGTATATATATATTATGTGATCTTTCCAGGGAAAGCCCTTAACATCGAGAAGAAAAAAAATTGAAAACAGATTTACATTTCTGATCATAAATCGGGCATAATTCTGTAATACCCTCCACACCCTACATTAGTAGTATGCGTCGTTCTTAAAAATCATGCACTGTGAACACCCCTGTGAAGGGTATAACAGAATTACTCCATAAATCGTACATACATTCCAAGTTACAGGGCAATACAATTCTTACTTCAAAATCATGGTTTTAGAGTGAAAATAAAATAGACTGTCGGGATAACACGACAGTTTATATTTTCACTCTCAATTCACTCTAAAACCATGATTTTGAGGTAATTAGGAATCGTATCGCTCTGTAACTTTGAATGTATGTACACTTTATGATCAGAAATGTAAATCTGCAAGAAAATCTACTTTCTAAAAAAAATCATGAATAGAGGGCGCTCTCTGGAAAAGATCACATAATATGCCTTTAATGGAAAATTAATGGTGTTCTTTTTCTTCAATTTTAACACACTCAAATACTTTTCCAGCCAAACTGCATTATAAAAAACCTCAATCCACATAGCATCCCCCAAAATGAACGAATAAATAAATATACTAATAATTATACAAATAAATAAATAAATAAAAAACAAGCAAACACAGAAACACCAACTAGCAATTTCCAATGCTGAGACATAACTTTTACTTTTATGCCCTGTCTCGAGCTCTTGAATACTGCAATATTTCTACATAATGCATAATAAAAGTCTACACATAATGGATTTTACTTTCTCAAGTATTGAATGTTAATATTTGTTATTGAACAAATTTCCATAAAGATTAACCACAACGACACTTTATTTGACTGGCATACGACAAATACACAACACAGAATGGTTCATCTCATACAGATGTTTGTTTGGGCAGAGTAGTCTTTTTCCAATAAGTGTTATCTCTACAGAAATATAAATGTGTGGGTAGGCGGTGGTACATGTAGGATATATTTAAAACATTTTACCATGTTTACAGCAAGTTGATATCAAACAAGGCGGTTCTCGAACGGCGCGTCTCGCCTGTTCATCAAAAGTGACTTGAAAGAAATGATGATGAAACATATGATACAATGTAGCACTGTCACAGAGGTATGCATTGTAGTTAATGCAAGGGATGTAATACCTTGAAAAATTTAATCAACAAAAAGAACACACCAACCCCCTTCCCTACACCAAATCACATCAAGATAGGCCTTACTGATCTATTTGACCCCATATTTGACCCCCGATAATTAATCAACAAAAAGAACACACCACCCCCTTCCCTCCACCAAATCCCATCAAGATAGGCCTTACTGATCTATTTGACCCCATATTTGACCCCCGATGACCCCGAAAAATTAATCAACAAAAAGAACACACCATCCCTCTTCCGTCCACCAAATCCCATCAAGATAGGCCTTACTGATCTATTTGACCCCATATTTGACCCCCGATGACTCCGAAAAATTAATCAACAAAAAGAACACACCACCCCCCTTCCCTCCACCAAATCCCATCAAGATAGGCCTTACTGATCTATTTGACCCCATATTTGACCCCCGATGACCCCGAAAAATTAATCAACAAAAAGAACACACCATCCCTCTTCCGTCCACCAAATCCCATCAAGATAGGCCTTACTGATCTATTTGACCCCATATTTGACCCCCGATGACCCCGAAAAATTAATCAACAAAAAGAACACACCATCCCTCTTCCGTCCACCAAATCCCATCAAGATAGGCCTTACTGATCTATTTGACCCCATATTTGACCCCCGATGACCCCGAAAAATTAATCAACAAAAATAACACACCACCCCCCTTCCCTCCACCAAATCCCATCAAGATAGGCCTTACTGATCTATTTGACCCCATATTTGACCCCCGATGACCCCGAAAAATGAATCAACAAAAAGAACACACCATCCCTCTTCCGTCCACCAAATCCCATCAAGATAGGCCTTACTGATCTATTTGACCCCATATTTGACCCCCGATGACCCCGAAAAATTAATCAACAAAAAGAACACACCATCCCTTTTCCGTCCACCAAATCCCATCAAGATAGGCCTTACTGATCTATTTGACCCCATATTTGACCCCCGATGACCCCGAAAAAATAATCAACAAAAAGAACACCCCATCCCTCTTCCGTCCACCAAATCCCATCAAGATAGGCCTTACTGATCTATTTGACCCCATATTTGACCCCCGATGACCCCGAAAAATTAATCAACAAAAAGAACACACCATCCCTCTTCCGTCCACCAAATCCCATCAAGATAGGCCTTACTGATCTATTTGACCCCCAATGACCCCGAAAAATTAATCAACAAAAAGAACACACCACCCCCTTCCCTCCACCAAATCCCATCAAGATAGGCCTTACTGATCTATTTGACCCCATATTTGACCCCCAATGACCCCGAAAAATTAATCAACAAAAAGAACACACCATCCCTCTTCCGTCCACCAAATCCCATCAAGATAGGCCTTACTGATCTATTTGACCCCATATTTGACCCCCGATGACCCCGAAAAATTAATCAACAAAAAGAACACACCATCCCTCTTCCGTCCACCAAATCCCATCAAGATAGGCCTTACTGATCTATTTGACCCCCAATGACCCCGAAAAATTAATCAACAAAAAGAACACACCACCCCCTTCCCTCCACCAAATCCCATCAAGATAGGCCTTACTGATCTATTTGACCCCATATTTGACCCCCAATGACCCCGAAAAATTAATCAACAAAAAGAACACACCATCCCTCTTCCGTCCACCAAATCCCATCAAGATAGGCCTTACTGATCTATTTGACCCCATATTTGACCCCCGATGACCCCGAAAAATTAATCAACAAAAAGAACACACCACCCCCTTCCCTCCACCAAATCCCATCAAGATAGGCCTTACTGATCTTATTTGACTCCCGATGACCTTGAATGACCTCTGATGACCTGGAAAATTTATTCAGCAAAAAGAACACACCACTCCCCTTCCCTCCACCAACTCTCATCAATATAGGCCTTACTGATCTATTTGACCCCATATTTGACCCCGATGACCTCTGGTGACCTTGAAAATTTAATCAGCAAAAAGAACACACCACCCCCTTCCCTCCACCAAATCCCATCAAGATAGGCCTTACTGATCTATTTGACCCCATATTTGACCCCGATGACCTTGAATGACCTCCGATGACCTTGAAAATTTAATCAGCAAAAAGAACACACCACCCCCTTCCCTCCACCAAATCCCATCAAGATCGGCCTTACGGATCTTATTTGACCCCATATTTGACCCCCGATGACCTTGAATGACCTCCAATGACCTTGAAAATCTAATCAGCAAAAGAACACCCCACCCCCTTCCCTGACATCAAGTCCCATCAAGATAGGCCTTACGGATCTCTAGATATCGCGTCACAACGCGTCTCAAAAGTTTTAAGCATATTTGACCCCGATGACCTTGTATGACCCCCGATGACCTTGAAAAATCAATCAGCAACAGAACGCACCACCCCCCTTCCCTCCACCAAGTCCCATCACGATAGGCCTTACGGATCTCCAGATATCGCGTCACAAAGGTATTTCTTAGCACACGGCATACGGCATACGGCATACGGCATACGGCGGACGCCGGACAGAAATAGTGATAACATAGTCTCTTTCTGATTACATCAGGCGAGACAAAAAACTGGATCACTAAATCTGAAAATCTGTAAGGGGCTGGTGATCCCCCATTTTGGTTCAGGAGGGCTCGTTTAGTAAATGTGAGCAGAGAGAGAGAAGGGGCCCAGCAATCAGCAATTTCTGACTTTACTGACATGTTGACTTTGCCAAGAATCTGCCACTGGTCTTTGAGATTAGCTTGAATTCTATAGCTCCATCTAAATACCGAATCCAAAGCACTATATCCATATGAAAGCATAAAATCAAGCTAACTTAAGTAAAAAAGGCACACACTTAGTCTACACATACAAATGCATAGTTACACAGTATAAATAAAATAAAATGTAGACTGATATTGGACTTGTTCTTGTTTTGATGATTAATTAAGATATCTTATTCGAGCCATTATGGTTGTGATCGTCCTGTGATTGCAGTCAATAGGTGGTTATGTGATAAGTGGAGAAAAATAAATTATATATGTACGCTGTATGAAGGGATCGCGATGAGCAACATTTTTATACCGGCAAGCCAGGCGACGTGTATTTTTTTTAAGTTACCCGTCCAACGCAAAATAAACCCGCCTCAGGCAAGTGGACGGGGTTCTATCATGTACATCTCTAGTAAAACTTGAATTCAGTGGAAGGAGGCTTTACGAAACAAAATTTGGTTTTATACGAGGGTCATTCAATATTAAAGTTCTACCTACTCACTCATAACATCGCTAATATGAATGTCAGGCTCATGACATTTGTCATAATTATAGCTCTGAATCATAGCTACACATTTATAGTAAATGATAATTGATACCTGTTTCACTTTTGTTATGATGCGACCAAAGCCAAAGAGAGATTTTGGACAACGGACATGGAAAATTACCCTAAAGATAAATACATGTTTTTTTTGTTTCTCTCCCTATTGTATGATAATATATAACAGCCCGATTTAAATACTGAAAATAGAAAACAATGGATGATTTCTGAATATAATACTGTATTATCATGTATAAATCAGATTGTAGTCAATAATTAACCTTTGTAGGCTTGCAAAAAGTAGAATATCAACTCGAATGTATTGCTACGCCTTTAGCATACTGGAATACCGCTATTCAGTCACATTTTCATTGCTTTAAAGGTCAAGCCACAGTGGTGCCTCGAATGTTAAATCTTAACATGATAGTAACTTTATGAGTTCTCCTTACATGCAACCTTTACATTAGTCAATCAGGTATAGTAAGTGATAGAAAAGTATCTCTTCGAGAGACTTGAAATCCCTTTATTTAGTCCAGTATACTGAAGATCTCTTAGTTCTTATGAAAAGCAAATATAACTTTTGCAGCAGTTCTCTAGTGTGGGGTTAAAATTAATAGATGCCCTGGTCTAGTTGAATGAATATTCATATTTTAAACCTCGTACTCTTAAGACAAATTACACGCTACGTTCTGACTTGGCTATCACCTTTGAGGTCCCTCGGTCCAAAAAACATGCTGGTGACCGTGCCTTCTCTGTGGCAGGGCCTCGCCTTTGGAACAATCTTCCGATCAATATTCGTGGTCTTGGTAGTTTAAGTGTATTCAAGGGTCACCTCAAGTCTCATCTTTTTCCTTGCACCTAGTCCTTCTCCTTTCCCTTTCTTCAGCGCCTTGTCTACTTTGTAAAAGGCGCTTTATAAATCTCATTATTATTATTATTATTATTATAATAGCACTTATAAGACATTTAGCTGTTTTTTTATCTGTTTCCGTCGCACTAAATGGACGTTTGGTTTTCACTGCATCTCCAGAAAAGTACAACCATTATTCAGACTAATCTACTATAAATTTGTAGCTGAGGTTCAAAGCTACAATTGTGGAATATTTCATATGACTGGCTTATATTATAGCAAAGTTATGAGGTAGGAGGTAGAACTTATTGAATGACCCTCGTAGTATACCTAACCATGCTAACCCAATTGTGTTAGCAATTTTTTTACATAAAATGTAGTGATATTTGCTCCATCCTCATGGCTTATGCCACTTTACCTCACCTAAGTCTGGTCTATCTCAGGTAGCCATGGAAGAGGTTACAGCAAGCAGTGTCACCAGACAATGAGAATACTATTTCAAGTGAGATGAGCTAAGGCGCCTGAAAGTTGATTTTTGAGTTTCCCATTACCCGCCCGCGTCACTTTTTTTCACCCGCCTCAAAATTTCAAGATTGCCAAAAAATTCATTATATATATATTTTCATAACATTGTAGCGAGTTTTAGCAATTTCAAACATACTTTTCACTTTGTAAATATGAAACACGGAACTAGGCTCAAAAGCAGGGCTTGTTATTGTAAATATCTTTCGTGAAGACCCCCGTATCAATATGGGTTCATCATACATGCATTTACATGTCAATAATGAAATCGGATCAAATAATGAATAATCATGATAATGAAAAGATCGCCTCATCACTCAGCAAAACAAAAGTAACAGGAAACTCGTAATTGACTTTCATTAGCCTAATCAGGTAGCTCAACCCCCGGGGAGGGTACTCGAATAGTGAAGAGGGTAGGGGTGTGAGGCTGGGCAGTCTGAAAACAGGGGCTTACCAAACTGAACAGGCACCAAAACAGGGGCTTACCGAACTGAACGGTCGCCGAAATTGGGGTCTTAGAGAACTGAATTCTTATACAAAATTGTGTCTTATAAACTGAATTTTAGGCAAAATGTTGCCTTGTGAACTGAATTTAGGTCAAATTTGAGGCTATAACATATAACTCAAATTCATAAGATTTTCACACATTTTATGATTTTTGGTTGAATTTGGGGTCTAGGGAACTGCCAATGGATGAAAATGGGGTCTTATGGAACTGCCAGTGGATGAAAAGGGGGTCTTAAGGAGCGGCCGGAAGGCGTGAAAAGGGGTCCTTGCCAGCCGCACATACCCGTATGGCCAATATATGTGAGTACCCCCCCCCCCCGGGCTCAACCTAGTAACTTTATGCATTGCACAGTAATTTAGTTCTCCATTTAGGTGTTGTGTGTGGTACGATTATGGAAGGTAAACTTGTTGACACTTCCAGACATGATATCTTTGTCTTTCAACCAATTACCATCACGTCGTAAGCCACTTACTTCTGTCAGTAAGTCTAAGTCTACATCACTGGTCTGTCCTGCAGATATTTTGATGTCCGTCTTGTGACAGTATGATGCATTGTCAAGAGTGATGTTCACGAAGATATCTTCCTGGATACGAAATACCCCACCTTTATTGTTAAGTTTCGGGATGAGACGTTGTCTTTCTGAATAGCCAATTTGTACTTTTGTCACGCTGGATCCCTTTTGCTTTTGAAACTGGAGCTGCTGCACCTGTGGCGTAGGGTTCTTCATCATGTATGCCTCGTAAGTGACACGATAGCATTTATCACCCTCTACCACTAATGCAGTTCTTGGCCAGCCAGCACTCAAATAGTGCATCCCAGTCAGTAGAACCTCCCACCTATTCATTGTCACATGGAAGGTGAGTAGTGTATGACGTACCCTACCGGGTGATGCCCGATACTCCGGAGCACCATAAATGAGCAACTGACCTTGGTACACTACTGCTGAGATGTGGCAGAATTTAGATGGTAGAGGCGCTATTGATTCCCACCGGTCATTTCTGAAATCAAATCGCTCCACCGAATTCAGAAAATTGTGAGAAGAATGATTTACGCCACCTATGGCGTAAATGTTCTTGTCCATATAAATAAGATGACAGCGTTCCCTAGCTGTGGTCATCCCAGGTAGACTTTTCCACTCCAAAGCAGCTGCGTTGTATTGATGAAAAGTGTACTTGAACTCATGATCACCGTTAGGTCTACATGCACCTCCACCTGCTACATAGAGCATACCATCTACTACCAAGGAAGCAGGGTTGCGTAGCTGATTGGCTGGAGTCACAGGAACAGGTGGTATGGGAGTTACTTTCCACTCTGAAGACTTTTCATCAAAGTAACGGATGGCAGAGTCTTTACCACCAACAATTATAAGGGCCTGTAGATAAAGATGTGATATACTGGTTAGAGCAGTCAATTACTTCCTCAAGATCATTAGGCCTAAATTTTTTTTTGTTTGATTGGCGTAACCCGACCGACCCTATTTTTACCGCCGACCCTAAACATTTTTTTGTGTGTGTCAGAAAAAGAAGAAAAAAACACCCAAAAAACAAATATGTGTCAGAGAAACAGTGAAAATGTGTATTTGTGCCATTTGTTTATGTCTGTATGGTATATATATTTAAAAAATACTATACTTTCAAATCCATTATTTCTTGTATAAAGGTCAAGATTGTCTGAGCTTCAAATGGCCTAAAGATATAAGTTGTAGAAATTTGGTGGGTGAGGTTCATTGTTTTTTATTACTTTTTTATTATTCTTTTAACTCTTCTTTTTCTGACAAATTCTTAGATTTATAATATGACATTTTATGAAGTGAAGTGAACATTTTGCACGAATGAACATATTTTGATTATAATGTTTAAGTTATGCCAACATTTTATATTTCAGATGCTTTTTTTAGACAAAAAAACTCTATATCTTTAATTAATTATTTATTTACATTGATTCAATTGTTTGTTGGGGGTTGGGTCGGGGGTTGTGTGTTTGGTTTTGAGGGTTTTTTCCCTGAGACATACAATTTATTTGAAAATTTCAGGTAGCAGTTAGTCAATTAACCATTATGTAACTGTAAATTGTTTTAAAATTGAATCAATTTATATACAATTTTGATGTGGCAAAATCTTGAATATCAGCTATTTTCATAATGTGTTTACAATCACAATTGACTGAAACAGTGGAAACAATAATGATTCAAGAGGTTTATTAGATGCTGTAGAACTTGATACAAGCCGGCAATTTTCTGAAAATTAGATACCGTGATTTATTGCCCTAGGGTATTAATATTCAAATTGAAATAAAATTGAACTTTCTTTCCTAATTTGTTGATGACTCACTCACTCTAAGCTCCGAAGCACTTGTCACTTCCTAGAAACAGAGATGTCAATATGCTATTCCATTTGAAATCCAACACCCCTATGGAAAACATTAACATAATATTCCCCACAGGGAGTGTACATTTCAAATGGAGTCACCCAGGCAGGTAACCCCATTTTACATTCAGAAATCCTGTGGGGAAGATTAAGGTCATACTCCATAGGGGGTGTGGATTTCAAATGGAATCGCCCATTGCGATTGGTACCTGCATGGGTAACTCCATTTGAAATCTACACTCCTTGTGGGGAAGAATATGGTAATATCTTCCATAGGGGTGTTGATTTCAAATGGAATAGCCTATTGACATCTCTGTTTCTAGGAAGTGAAAAGTGCATTTTGGAGTAAGTGAGTGCTTAACAAATTAGGAAAGAAAATTAAATTTGATTTATAAATAAGAATTTAGGCTGATATTTCATATCAGGTTTAACTTTTGGGATATTTTGAAAATATTATCAACATTTGGGGGCAAAATCTTGGAGTAAAATTTGTGTGTTTGAGGGCCTTTTTTAAAAATTTAAAATGATTAAGGACTGGTTTGAAGGGAAAATGGTCATGTACACTATCATACTTGAGTGCTCTTCTCTTCGAAAGGGATTGGCCGTGTATTGAATTGGGTTGTGTACTCAATTGTCAATTGCGCTTGTCAACTAAAAGCAAAGGTCAAGAACATAGCTACACAAAGTACATGTACACAGATGTTTTGTACTGTACTGTGAGTTTGTAATACGTCAATAAATGTGTGTCCCCATCTTGATTTGAGGGAGCAAAAAATGCTTGAGATTAATTTTGAATGAATCAAATGTGATGTTCTAAAATTCAATGAACCCAATGCTCTTCTCTTTATTTACAGCACCAATTCAGTGATGTTTCGTATGTGGTGTACATTGTATAATAAAGACTGCAACAAAAGAAAGTCATGCACTTTGTTTAGGTCTTATATAGGGTAAATTCAATTATTTTTTGACCAAACAGGCTACATAGAAAATTGGTTGAATCTTTTAGGCACAATATGGTACCACAAATTTGCCACCAAATACCTTTTTTTTGGGGGGGGGGGGGCGGCACTCATGTATAAAGGTTGCAATCATCCGTGCGAACAAATTACCCTTAACGAGGATTCTCAAAGAAGTAAAAGTGCCCCTTAACCCTAACCTTTCTATACCTTACAAAACCCTACAGTGTTACAATCATGACAATCGCGTGGTGGCCATCAATCTTGTGCCACGCTCTAAAAAAACATAAGGTTTTGAGCATCACTTGTGTAGCTCAGTCGGTAGAGCATCAGACTTGCACACACGCAGCCCGGGTTCGATCCGCAGCGCTTGCGGAGACTCTGAAATTGCCGATTTTGATACCCTTAGTACTGGCCCGTGTTGTGGTCGAAAAAAGCAACTTTAATCCATGTTTTCGTTCACGCTGATGATTGCAACATTATACCTGACTTATACCTTTTTTGATAATAAGCTAAGGCAACAACAAAATACCTAACTTCTGCCCAGATAGACGTCTCAGGTAAGGTTGGTCAGTCGGATTTTTTCTTCTTTTTATTTTATTTTTATTTTCCCTTGAAAATGAACATACAATTTTTGGGGGTATTCATTTAAATTTTTCACCAATTTCCGGCCCGCACAACAGGGTTTGTTTTTCGTCGCCTAAGTGTAAATATTTTCCATCAAACAATGTCATACTATTATATTGTATGAATCTTAAAGTCGTATGTATGTCTATTAGATCAATTGAAAGATTGAGATGTGCTATCTCATCTTTATAAGCAGATGTGGCTCTTGCCCTGTTACTGTGACTTGTCACTTTTACACATTTGACTATTGGTCTAGCTACTTTGAAAATCACCTAAGAAGATATAGGACTCATTCTTGGTGTGAATTCACCTAACATATCCTGTGAAAATGTCAAGACATTTTTAGATGGGCTGCGATATCTGATAACAATCGACATAAATAGGCTATTCCATTTAAAATCCATACACCCCCTATGAAAGACATAACCTTAATCTTCCACACAGGGAGTGAAGATTTCAAAAGAAGTCACCCCGTCGTGCAAGTCACCCAATTTGAAATACACACTCCCCGTGGGGAAGATTAAGGTCATGTCTTCCATAGAGGGTGTATGGATTTCAAATGGAATAGCCCAATGTTTGATAAAATGTTGTTCGGCTTACCGTAATCGTGTTTCTAGTTGCAAACATAGTTGGTATAGTGCTAATCAGACCCGCCAGATTATCTTGATGAATCTCTTGTTGGCTCAGCACTTTGGTCACCATGGATGTACAGTCTGTCATGTCCTGTATGGGGCTGTTCTTAACGAGTCGTCTTAGTTCTGGCTCTGGCACGAGCCCCAGGCGGACATCTTTCAGCAGTAAACTGGAATGTTGTTTGCGATTTTCCCAGTCATGGTTGAGCCACTCTAAGATCACCTCAAGAATCTGTTTGCAAACAAGAATTCATGGGTTCTATAATAATAATAATAATAATAATAATAATAAAAACAGTGTTTATATAGCGCACTGTGGATCACAATCCCTCAGAGCGCTTTACAATATGATACATCATAAAATAATAAATACAAGCAAATCAATAAAAATAGCAAGACCATCAATTGCACATTACATCAAGCACTCTATAAGATTAAAGGTAGATGACCCGATCACATTTTCATAACACAGATTTTTCTCAAACATATGGAGATTTTCATATCATATGAAAGATCATATTTGTCTGATTAACATACTGAAATTTGACGGTCCAAATCAGTATGATTACGAAGAAATCGGTGAAATAACATCGAATTACCGGGAAAAGTGGTAACCTCCAATATAGTTTGTGTACAACTCAATGGGCACATTTCACGGCATCTTGTGCGTCTAAAATAAGAACCATTAGAGTTATGCAACTCAAACTTTGGAATACGACTTTTTTGAGGATGACCTTTCATGTCGAATAGAAAACTTCAAGTTGAAAATCGGAACATCTACCTTTAAGTGTCAAAAAGCCCCATCTCAAATAGGCTATTCCATTTGAAATCCATACACCCTCTATGGAAAACATTACCTTAATTGCCCCCACTGGGAGTGTGAATGTCAAATGGGATAACCTACATGGGTGACTCCATTTGAAATCTACACTCCCTGTGTGCAAGATTAAGGTGTGTATGGATTTCAAATGGAATTAGCCCAATAGCTGCCATGTGCTTTGCAAGTTGGTTTAAAAGCTGAAGTTTAACAATTGATAGTTAAATTTTACTTGGAGCAGTTATTGCAGATGGGTCTTTAGCCGAAACATCATATAAAGTGAAAAAGACAATTTGGTAGATTCTGCTGACACATTTTGTGGTTAGCATATAATCAGGGCAATGATTCTGACCAAGTAAAGGGGAATATACAGTACACCCTTTAAAATATGTGCCCTTTCTTTCCTTCTTATTACACCATTGTGTTAAAGTGTGTATATTTAGGCCAAACAAAGAAGAAAGCCTGTCTCAGAAACATTGTGTAAAAAAGGTAACTGCTGTGCGATTTTTTTATTTTATTTAGAAAATAGGCTGAGGTATGCGATTTCTTTTTGTTGTTGCTTATCCAAAATAAATTAAATAAAAATCCAAAAAACAAAACAAACAAAAATCCAAAAACAAAACCACAAAAAAAACCAAAAAAGTTTTTTTAGCCCCCAGCGCATAAACCTACGTGCCGTAGCTCATTTCACATACCAATGCGGTCGGGCTTCTGAGACAGACCTTCTTCTTTGTTTGGCCTTACCTGTGTTTCTGTGCCATTTGCCTCCACATCTGTATCTTTTAATACAGCAAAAAGTATATCTGCCGTCATACACTCTAGGAAATCTGCCGTCTCTTCTTGGTAAAATTCGACCAGGTTCTGGGCAATGTAGTTGATGGTAGATTCTGTTAAATCCGACAATTGATTGTTGTCCTGAACCTGACGTAATATATCCGTTGCGATAATAATGTTAACTGAATCGGTGAAGTAGCAAAAATCTAGATACTCTGTACATAGTTTCATTGCTCCCATGATTTGCATGTAAACGGACAGTGCTAAAACGTCTACGATTGTTTCTTCCGTAATACTCAATCTTCCTCTGTACATATAGTCCAGTAGCAACTCAAAGATCTTAGGATCACCCTCTATGTGGATTTCTGATGCACTACTTTCTCTCCAACTGGAGTTGAACATGCCCGCAAAATATTGACTAGATGCTGCTAGCACAGCCTTGTGGGCCTTGAACGATTTGCTGCCAATGGCGATAGAGATATCACAGAATTTGCCCTGGGTGCGACTTTCATCGAGACTTTTGACCAGGGTTTGCAGGTAATCCGAATCGTGCAGCGTCTTGTTCATAATGGAAACAGTGGATGAGATGGGGTTGGTTGACAAAAGTTGTGTCTCACGCTTAGTGGCCATGTTACCGTCTTCTGTTATAGTCTACACATAAACAGAAGAAGAAAAAACATATGACTACAAGAGCAGTCAGTGGGCAAACACTCAAATATATTTCAGGCCTCAATTTTATTTTTGTGTGTTACACTTTTACTATCAAGTTTTAAATACTCAATAAAAGCTTCAATGCACATGGGTGTTCCTTTAATGCAGGCAAAGCTGATTAGTTTTTCTTTGTAAGCATCTTCAGAAAAGAATGTTTCAACATCTTCCGCTGACCTTTAAAAACATGTAAAATCAGCAGTTGGTATTGTCTCATATACCAATCATCAAATATTGAAGACAGAATCTGCTAAGCGCTTTCCAATTTTTTTCTTCATGCGGTAGGTCACACAGCATTGTGGCTACCTAGTACGAGTATACGCTTCTACTACACTGCTGCTTGATTTGTAAAAACGGTTATTTATTTTGTTTTCAAGATTTAGAATTTTATTGACTCATGGTATATATTCTTTTGAGTTTAGAGGCTCATTTTGTTTATTTTCTCCTTGTATTTTCGGCCACATTAACAAATATATGCTGTGACTTTACCTATCATTATGTCCAATTTCATGTATTTTCCCATAAATGTGGCACCAATTCAGTAAAACCAGGCGCACACTTGTATAATTAATTGATTTACTGTACCAGAGCTAAAAATACAATATATGATTAAGGCACAGCCAAGCACAATAAATGTGGACATTTTCACGCTACAATTAAATTGAGCATCTTTTTTTAAAGCTTCAAGCAGCTTCATACATGTACTATGAATTAATGCACAAATATTTTTGAGTGTAGAAGTGATAAGTCTACCTAATGAAATTTCAAATCACAATTCTTAAAACATGCCAAATTATTCAAAATCTACAAATCACGAAAAATTAAGCACACAAACAGTTCCATTGTTTACAGTGAGAAGATTTGTACTCAGTGTCAGTAGCAAGCCAGGGAAAAAACCATAACAAGTGATGCAATCAAGCGAAATCAAATATCACAGTTTTTGATGTGATTTTATCGGGGTATTTGTAACGCTAAATTTGGCAGAAAACCCCATTTTAAAGGGACACTTAATTCCAAAGATATTAGCAATTGAAGGGAATTAAAAACAATAGAAAACAAAAGAATTTCTACCCTATTTTTGATTGGCGAATTCATACTCACTCATACGCTTGATCATATCACACAATGGTCAATATAGTCATGAGGGTATTGCTTGATTTCTGACAACCATTTTAAATGGGGACATTGACAGCTTTTTGAATGTTCACATTTCACATGAACAAATAATTCTTTATTTGATGCGAAAGCTCAAATAAAAATATGATTTCAAATCAAATACACAATTGTCAGTACTGCTACACAGTATTGAGTTGTCAGTACTGCTCTACACAGAATTGAGCTACTAAACAAACACACATTTGAGGACAGGAATGGCGGACCTTTCTATATCATATAGTACCGTATTATCCCTATTAAGCGCCCATGCCCTTATAAGCACTGCAGCTCAAAATTAAGCATGAAAGTAGCGTCCGAAAGTCCTGGCATCAACAACATGTTGGCGATCAATATATTTTCTACCAAAAATGTGCATCGAAATTCAGAAACAATTTGACAGTTTCCTCAATAAATGACTTTAAAAAAAGTAACTTAATAAGCGCCCTACCAAAATGACTTTGCTAAGAGCCCTGGGCGCTTAATAGGTATAATACGGTAGCTTGCTTACTTATAGATATCTTGTAATTATATATGTTCAAAATGTCAGAAGATTTATGCAAAATGGGCTATTCCATTTGAAATCCAAACAACCCATGTTGATTCGTCCACACCAGGGAGCGTAGATTTCAAATGGAGTCACACATGTAAATCCTGTGGGGAAGATTAAGGTGATGTCTTCTAAGAATATTCCAATGACAAAACAAAATTAAATACCTATCCAGGGTCTTAGTTTTAACACTGCTTTTACCTTTTAACAGTACTTCAATTTAGATTGCAAGATCGCACATGAATTCCATGCTTTAATGACACCATCTGTTCATTAAATACTACACAAAAGACCTAAGTAAAACAGGTCACTTGAAATCCATCAGACCTAAGGCTAAGTAACAAATAATGTGTTTCTCGTTCGGACTTTTTAAAAATTCGGTGAGGGAGGCCCTTATTATTTGTTCCCATTGTTGAAGCTTTGTTGTCAATCATAAAAACGGGGAGGCCCTCATTATTTTTTGTTTTTTCCTCATTGCTCTACCTACCCCTAGCCTGGAAATCTTGTGTGGACTGTGTTTATAAATGATACCCAAGTACTTGTTATCATTTCTTTTCATCACAATTGATGAAACAAAGTTAAAGAGGAAATAACAAAAATAACAAAAATATATGACAATCTCAAAAAATTGGTGAGGGTGGGGACGAGAAACATGTGTATTGTTTTTCTTGGCCTAATTGTCTTGCTGTAGAGAGTGAGACCTGTCTATTCCGCAGCACTGAACATACTATATTTGTCAAACGTGCGGCTTGAAATTATATCAAATTGCCATATAAGCATGATAAGTTAAACATGCCACGTAAAAGTGTCCACATTGCCAATTTAGTAAACATGCCACATGAAATTGACCAAATTGCAATTTTTGTCAACTATGTCACATGAAATTGATCAAATTACTGTTATTGTCAAATTTGTCACATGATATTAGACCAAATTGCCATGAAAGTTACACATGTCACATGCAATTAGTCCAAATGTGACAATTTTAGCCAAATATGTCACCTCAAATTAGACCAAAATGCCAAACTACAGTAGTCAAACATGTCACATAAATGAGACCAAACTGCCGTAGTGCATGCAGTTGACAGTGGACTAGTATCATGTATTATGTAATTATAGGTCAATAAATGCGTATGTGTTGTTTTGAGAGAAATAAGACAATTCAATGCACCGGCGCTGATGTTGATGTGTAAATAATGGCACAACCCGAAGGGGGAGTGCTATTGTGAGCATATCCACATTCAGTTCAGTTCAGTTCAGTTTTATTTTCACCATATTACATGATACATCAGACAAGCAAATTATAAGAAAACATAGGTGGGGAAAACCAAAAGGAGCACAGCTCGAAATATATTGGTCACCCTGATAATTTCATAATAAATATGATAATTTAGAAGTACTACAAAGAAGACGACTACAAACAAGAGACAGGACAGGAAATGTGTAAACAAGACCGGACAGGACATGTGCAACTAAACACTAAAGTGTAGGCAGTAATGATGGCATCAGCTATAAGGCCAAAAAAAAAAAATGGTTATATTGGCGTAACGGGCTGAACAAAAATAGGGTAGGTAGGTAGGGATTTTTTTTTTTTTTTTTTTTTTTTTTTTTTTTTTTAGCAGCTGTTTTTGAACAATGTTAACCGAGTTTAAACATTCCCTATTGTTTGTTAGAAGTACCGTCGTACTTCGTTCGAGAAAAAACATTTATTTTTTTCATTTTTTTATTTTTTAGGGTCGGTCGGTTGTTGTTGTTTTTTTTTTTCACTGAAAAAAAAAAAAAAAAGTGTAGGGTCGGGCGTATTTTTAGGGTCGGGCGGGTTACGCCAATATAACCATTTTTTTTTTGTTGGCCCTAACATGATAATAATTATCTCATGTGGTAAAATTTCTCATGTGGTAAACTTTACAAATGACTAATTAATTATTGGTAATATGAAAGAAGATATAACTTAATTTGCACAAGTGCATTGATTTTTCTAATTTTTCAAGAAACAAAACATACGCATGGGTTGACCTAATTCATACACAACACTTACAAATCAAAATTCACAATTTGAGCATAATTTTTGATCTATGTAAAAACGAATAAAAATATGTTAACAACGTACTTTGCTAACTCCAGCAGTGAAAATCAGCGAACCCACGATTCCTGAACAACGAATCAAAACAAAGTGTGTGGTGCGCGCAATGAACGGCGCACACGCTGAGTGCATTAGACACTTTCAATGCACTCCGCATATTTTAGTTTCTTGCTTTCTGATTGGTTCTTGCTTTCTGAATTGTACATCACTGTTAATAATTGTACATACTGACAACTGATGTCATGATATTTCTCCATGTTTTATTGTAATTGTACATAAAGAAATACATAAGATATTACCAAGAATCTTTGGTAATGTTTATTTCAATATTGTACAAAGGAACAAATTGTATTGTAGGGGAGACCGGGGCTAGTACACCCTCGGGGCATGTTCGCCCTACTCGTGATTCTCATCATTGCAGCAACTGGTTGAATTTGGTGCATGCAATAGATCAGACGATGGGGGCCACGCTTCTCGGATGACCCAATATGGCAACAGGAGTGCACCATTTTGAAATATTTTCAACAGTCATCGCCCGGTTAACGATGAAAATAATTTTAAAAATAGCATTTACAATGGAGTTGGTTAGCCAACTCCAACGATTTTGGATTGTAAAAAATTCTTCTGCCCTATGATGAATTTTTCAAAATGATAAGATTAACATTCGCGATTACGTGTTATTCCAAAAGGAATACCAAATTGAGGTTTCGCGTGGCCACCGTCGTCTGATAGATCAAGTAGTCTGTTACGAGTATCCCACAGTAACATGGCAGCCAGATCATCAAATTATAATGTTTGTCAAATGATCATCCAAAACCAGTCTTACATATCACATAAGTAAATTTTCGTCTATTTTTTATATTGAATTTTTTCTAACGATATTCGTAGAGAAGATTTAATGTAAATTGTAAATCATCATATATGAACACGTTTACCCCGGAAATGGACATTAAATCAATTACCTATACAGCGAGTCAATACACAAGGTCATTACCCTTTGTCAAGGATGAACGCGCCCAACCTACAAACAGTACACGCAGTCATCGGTATTGTATACACACTTGGTATATATCACTGTATCAATTAATATCGATTTGGTCACCAGTTCATTTTCAGTAAAAAGACGCATGATTCAAAGGGACATTAAGTGGTGTTGAAAATTTTAAATGTTTAAAAATTTACTTCAGAATTCAAGATGAACATTAAAAATTGCCATTATTGTCGTTTCTACTAACAAAAACACAGCAAAACTTGATTAAAACAATATCATCGCTAAGTTATTGAAAAACGCCCTCTATGCAAATATGGTTCCGTACTGCAGGGAGATACTGTTGGACGTAAAATGCTCGTCCCGGCTGTACGAGCATTTTTGAATCAACGTTTTCTTGTACAAAGAGGGCTGATTTTTCTTAATCCTTATAGGTGTAAGTTCATACATGTAATACAATTATAAAAATAAACTAATCTCAGTTTTTATCATAATTGAGGGCGCTGCCTCCAACACATCTCTTAGCGTCCCTTTAATGGCCAAATGTCAAGCTTTTCCCATGAACCAATCATATCAAGCCTTATATCATTTTGTTGCTAAACACTTGAATATTTAATATCCATCTGAGACAGATTAAAAAAAACACAGTCTACCAACGTGGTTAATTATAGTGTTGACCTCCGTAGAAAATGTGCTGACCTACATTGAAAAAGTGATATTTTGAATGATTTACCACATTTTCAACTCAAAATGACAAGCTTTTCCACTTATGGGATTTATAAAATGAAATATTTATATGAAAGAGGAAACCATGTATATTTAAAATCCGTCTGAGACAGTAGGTTTGATCATAAACAATTGTTTATGGTTTGATTGTCACACGTTCCAATGGGATGGCCCGGAGTGTTGTTTTGGCTAAAAGTGGTAGTTGATTTCCCTTGTTAAATGGAGGGTCATGTACTGTGTGGAGCAGATGTCCACTAGTTGTTCATATGTAGGTAGGTATCCTACTATAAATCTTGAAACGGTGTGTGTGTGGGCAGCGGCGGCGCCACAGGGGGGCAGGGCCCCCCTATAGAAGGATGGGAAAAAAGGAAGAAAAGGGAAAGAAAAGAAAAGGGAAAGAAAAGAGGAAAGAAAAGAGGAAAGAAAGGAGGAAAGAAAAGAGGAAAGAAAAGAGGAAAGGAAGGAAAACAGAGGAGCCTATCAGTGGTGTAGCCAGAGGGGGGCGCCCCCCCCCCCCACCCCAATATTGACGTCGTGTTGGTTGAGATTGGCACTGTCGGTTCATTTGACCAGAGGAATCATGGAATTATGATGGTCAAAAGTACATAGATGAAAAATGTTCGGGCACTACGCGCGCATATGTTACCCCGAAATGCAATATTCCTTGGAACAAGCTTTATTACAGCCAAAATGTATCTCAATCGTGCCAAATATAGGTGTAAAGTCAAAAAAATTCGCGCGCTGTGCGCGCATATCTTGACTCATAACAATCTTGTCGGTTCATTTTATTTAGCGCCCCCCAATATCAATAACCTAGCTACGCCACTGGAGCCTATAACATTTGAAGATGAAGATGATGAGTTGATAATGTGATCAATAATGATAAAATGACCTAGCCCAACATAAAAAAGAAATATTAACAATTTACTGTAACCAAAAATAACCTCAGCAGACGGGGACACGAATGGCCGTAAATGTTGAATCTCCGTTGGTGTTAATGTAAAAAAAGAATTTTAATGTTGGCACTAAATTATTTCATCCTAAAACCGCTGGGTGATGACCAAATGGAGTTGAATAACTAACTCTAGATCAATATCAATTTTCGAATAATTTGTTTATAATTTAATTCGTCGTTAACCATTTGTTTGTCCTTCGTTAATTCATGAAATAGCCCGTGTCCGGCATCGTCTGTAAAACGAGCAGCATATCGCCCGCCCTCACTGTTGTTGGAAACTTTTGACCAATATCATACCGTCCGCTGTCCGCAGGATACTGCTATGATCGTCAATAGGCGTCGAGGTCAGAGTTCAAGATTGCACTCGCTTTATCATCGCTTTCCTGTCGTCATCAATCGTATACTTTTATTTTGCTTTCATAAAACTGAAGATAAATAAACATTTGACTAACATTCGGGTAACTCCACCCATTTCGGGGGAAAAAAATTATATATTTTAAATTTTAAGGCATCAGTCTAGGGAATCGAAACCAAATTCTTATACAAATAGTATGAGAAACCATGGTCGAAAATAAATAAATAACGAACCTAAAGCGTAAAAATGCTGCATAAAATAGCTTTATTTTGCTATACGGGTTAACAATTTATAAAAATGTATTTAAAAAAGCTTCCATTCGGCGTTACCAAAACCGCGAGACAGTTTTTCAACAAAACATTGTTAGAAAATTTCATCAGTATGCACAACTTCTTTCTTGCATAATAACGAAACAGCTGTCTAATTTTGATAAAAAGCCAATATTTATTGGAAATGAAGTGATGGCTTTTCAACCAAAAATCGGTCAAAAGTACACACCAAATCGCACCAAATGGGTTCGAAAATTGAAAAAAGTTCTAACGCTGAGGGGGGCACATCCCCCCTCAAACTCCCCCTGTCCGCGCTAGTGCGGTGCTTCGCACCTTGGTGCTTCGCACATCACTAACAAAAATGCATTTATATACAAATTATTTTTATTTTGGGACGACCAATACTTTGCCCCCCCTATCAAAATACCCTGGCGCCGCCCCTGTGTGTGGGTGTGTGTTTGTTTGTTATCCTTATTTCTACATTAGTATGTTAAAGTTTATTCCAGTGAAATTGGTTAACAATTGGCTCCCAAAACAGCAAAAAAACTCTCAGATTTGGCTCACAAAAGTCACTAAAATTGAAGCCACACAGGAAATAGTTATAGGCCTGTTAGGAGTATGTGGTAGTGTCATGTCGGGGTGGGTGGGTGTAAACCACAGGAAATGGTTTAGGATAGGCCTAGGGTTATAACAGTGATGTGGTACAAGTAGCGTTTTGTGGTGGTTAATTAAGCAACCTGATTTCTTTACTTTAAGTTGGCATGCCAAACAATACAAGGGACCGCACCGAGGGTGAGCCTAATGAAGTAATGCATGTTTTTTGTGAGAGATAGGGGTTAATAACCACGGGAAATGGTTTAGGAGGGTTATGATTATAAATCAACCTGGTTTGTGTGTGTGAGGGGAGCGGGGTTGAGGGGGTTTATGTGGTTTCAGAGGTACCGAGGGTTAATGAAGTAAAGCGGTTTAAGAGGTAGGGGATAATAAAGGATCCACAGTAAATGGTTTAGGAGGGTTATGATCATCAACCTGGTTTGTATGTGTGGGGGTGTGTGTGGGGGGGGGGGCGTTGTAGGGGGTTTATGTGGTTTCAGAGGTAGGTAATGTGGCATAACCGTCTAGTGGGGACCCGATTTTTAACTTGATGTTTTCTATTTTACATGAAAGGTCATCCTTAAAATTGTTGCATTCCAAAGTTTGAGTTGCATAACTCCAATGGTTCTATTTTTAGAAGCGCAAGGTCAAAAGACATGTGCCCATTGAGTAGTACACAGACTGGTTGGTGGTTAACCACCTTGGCAGTAATTCACCGCATTTTAGCCTATAATTTCCAAATGAAACATTTCTTGCCCCTAATATTTTACAGACATAATGAGAAAAATATGGGGATTTCTGCTGATACCAAAATATCTTGATGTGAAAAAAAAATCATAGCCCCAAAAAAGTGATCGGGTCATTATACCTTTAAATACTGAAAATGGAAATGAATGAATGATATCTGAATATATTACAGTATTATCATATATAGATAAGATTGTAGACCCCGAATGATATCTGAATATATTACAGTATTATCATATGATAAGATTGTAGACAATATTCCCGGGGGGGCCAGTCAAACATAATAGTGTACACAGGCGTGACCAAAAAAACGCGTAAAAAGGGGTGTTTTTTCAGTGTTGGACGCGTCACGCGCGTGACGCGTTAAGGGTATCAAAAACGCTGATTTTCAAGAAAAAGGGTGGCTTAAAATACAGGTCGAACGCGTAAAAAGGGGTGTTTTTTCAGTGTAGGACGCGTCACGCGCGTGACGCGTTAAGGGTATCAAAAACGCTGATTTTCAAGAAAAAGGGTGGCTTAAAATACAGGTCGAACGTGTTTAGGGTAACTTGTTTTGTTCCCCGTTCCCAGAAGAATGTTATCCCCGTTCTTGTTTAGGGGTCATATTCTGGCAAGAACTTGTTTAGGGGTCAAAATTTGCAAGGAAAGCGCGCTAAAAACTTGTTTAGGGGGTAATTTTGCTTGCAGGGTAAAACTTGTTTAGGGGGTGTCTGGAAAAATTTTGGTCACGCCTGTGTACACCATTATGTTTGACTGGCCCCCCCCCCGGGACAATATTAACTCTTGTAGGCTTGCAAATAGTGTACTATCAATGTATTGCTATGCCATTGGCATACCGGAATACTGCTAATCAGTCAAATTTTCGTTGTTACAACTTAAGCCACAATGATGCCTTGAATGTTAAATCTTTAACATAATAGTCCCTTTATGAGTTTTACTTATGTGGTAGTCAATGATAGAAAATTATCGCGTTGACAGACTTCAAATCAGTCAACTATATTGTTTACAGTCTGTTAAAGAGATATCTGACATTTAGAACGGTTATGTATGTTTTGCCTCTTACAATAGGCCAATTGAAAAAAGCACTTCGGCGATATTTTGCTGGTTTTTTTCGTCACACTAAATCGAGGTTTGGTTCTCACTGCATGTCCAGAAAAGTACAACCAGTACTCAGATCAATTTACATTGGATTTGTAGCTGAGGTTCCAAGCTACAATCGTGTGATATTTGATAAAACTGGCTCATATAATGATAAAGTTATGAGGTAGCAGGTAGAACTTATTGAATGACCCTCGTATATACAAAAATTGAAATTTAAACAAATATAGTCGGGACCAGGATCAGGGATAGCACTGGATCAAAAATGTGAGAGGTCCCATGAAATTTTTCAGGACCCCGTAGGACTTCAAGAAACAAATTTAAGGGATCCACCAAGAAATTGAGGGGTCCTGAAGTTTGGGTATTTGAAAATTTTACTTTTTTACGGACAGTTTTAATGAATTTATATTGTGAGCAAAGGATGGATATGTAATTTACAGAATTTCTTAAGGTTTCCATTTCCATACATCGTCAAATTTAAGGGGTCCCTTCAATTTTGATCGGGACCCGCAAGTCTTTCCAATTTGAAACCTGACGCGTCACTATAAGAAAGTGAGAGGCCTAAGACGCGCAGACGCGTCAGAATGCGACCCCTGACCAGGATACACAGTCGGTCAGATGAGGACAAACAAACAATTTATTTTTTGTGGCCTTAGCAGTGTAGACAGTGTTATAATTAGTTGAATAATACATCTTAAACTCACTAATAAGAATCGTTTTGACACATCATTCATATGAACAACTA
Organism: Ophiura sarsii; assembly: GCA_035610835.1. Classification (NCBI taxonomy): domain Eukaryota; kingdom Metazoa; phylum Echinodermata; class Ophiuroidea; order Amphilepidida; family Ophiuridae; genus Ophiura; species Ophiura sarsii. Next base: position 106,688,926 of record CM069441.1, read on the forward strand.
ACGGACATCTGCTCCACACAGTACATGACCCTCCATTTAACATGGGAAATCACCTACAAATTTTAGCCAAAACAACACTCCGGGCCACCCCACTGGAACGTGTGACAATCAAACCTACTGTCTCGGACGGATTTTAAATATACATGGCTTCCTCTTTCATATAAATATTTCATTTTATAAATCCCATAAGTGGAAAAGCTTGACGTGTTGAGTTGAAAATGTGGTAAATCAATCAAAATATCGCTTTTTCAATGTAGGTCAGCACTATTTTCTACGGAGGTCAACATTAGAATTAACCCCGTCGATAGACTGTTTGCTACTTGATATTATTGGTTCATGGGAAAAGCTTGACGTTTGGCCATCAAATCATGCGTCTTTTTACTAAAAATGTACTTCCGGTGACCCAATCGATATTAATCGATATAGTGATATACCAAGTTTGTATACAATACCAATGACTGCGTGTACTGTGTATAGGTTGGGCGCGTTCATCCTTGACAAAGGTCAATTACCTTGTGTATTGACTCGCTGTATAGGTATTTGATTTAATGTCCATTTCAGGGGTAAACTTGTTCACATGTTGCATGTGACATGTCGTATTGCCATTTAAATTGGCATCAGTTTGAAATACATTCAAGTCCATACAACATCTACGAAAGACACTACTTTAATACTTCCCACGGGGAGTATGAATTTCAAATGGGGTTACCTGCATGGGTGACTCCATTTGAAATTGGCATTCCCTGGGTGGAAGATTAAGGTAATGTCTTCCATAGAGGGTGTATAGATTTCAAATGGAATAGCCCATACCCAACTGTGACTCTGTACGGATTTGTTGTCACTTCAGTTATGGAATAAGGTTAATGAATAATACGATCATTAAGCACTGATCAACGCTTGTGATACACAAGATTTGCTATGATAATCGGCAGCACAAAATATGATAATCTGCAGCACAAAATAAGTGATATTTGACCTTGCAATCTTAGTCACAATTTAGTCATCTGTTAATGCATACACATATTGTTTGTGAAGCCATAAAATACTGGAATTTATGTTGAATCCATGAAAACTGTATATTGATGGGCTTACATGTAGAAATCATATTAAAGTCTTAATGACGCGACATGTGAATTGAAAGCTTAAAGGTATAGCATGGCAACACCCCCACTGAAATGAAATACATTATTGCTTACCTTGATCCACAACTGTTCTAAAACCATACTTTGAAGAATAAGAGTTCAAATAATCACAATGGTATAAAAATTGCCATACTAGGGTGAGTTAGAAAGAATGGGCACTTTTTTAACAAAAGCATCACAAAAGATGTAGGCATGCATATTCCAAATCAATGGCAGCGCTTTCAAGACCTACAATTTGGATTTCATTCAAAAGAAGAATTTTGAAAATTGACCATTTCGTCATTATCATGTTACACTAATTTGAGTAAAGCCCCAAAATCTGAAGCAAATCCACAGAATGGTCGAATTATCAAGCCATTCCTAAAAGTATTAAAATGGGGTTTACCTCCTGAATCAGTAGATATGCCTCCTTTTACTTTTCCTTCTTGATTTCAGGCTTTTTATTACTCAGTACAGAACTATTTATTTCCAGTCATTTTAAGATATTGTATCCAACATGCATGTGCCTTTTCAGTTTTTTCACTAGTTTCATCGATCAGCATCTCTGAATCAGGCAACCAACAATACTATGGGTTATTGCCATTCCGTGGATTGGCTTTAAAATACAGAGTTCTACTCAAATGGTTGCAACCTTATGACGCAATGTTTGAATTCAATTTGTTTACATTTTAATGAGCCAAATAATGTGTTCTTTGCAACACTATATTTGGTTTTGAATTATGCAGGCCTAATATTTCTGTGGCGCTTTCACCAAAGAAGTGCCCGTTCCTTCTGACTCACCCTGTATGCAGGGGGTACATTTTACGCGGTAAAACTGTGGAGATTTCTGACAGAGGTCATGAGTTTTGCAAATTTATAGTTGCAAGAGTTTAAAATGTCACATAACCAAAATGCTTCGCCTCCGATTTTTAGTCTGGCCCCTAAGAATGTTGTTTGAGTCTAGTCCCATAAGGACCCAATCATGTGTATTCATTGGTTGACAGGGTAACCAAACAAACAATGCCAAATAGGCTAAATAAGAACAATTGGCGGTCTTTTTGCTGATATTAAGTTTTATTTCCGAAGGTGTATGATATATGGTACCAGACTATTGATACCAATTGCTATCTACTGAAGATAGTAAGTATAGGTTGCTATGCTTTCACTTGAATACAACTATAATATATCTAGTGTATGCACAGTTGGCTTATAGAACACAGATTGCATTTCACAAAGACTGTAGTTTAAACCTATCAGCAGTAGTGACCTAGCAGCTCTTAAAGGATGTCAAATTGTCAAATTATTATTATTATTTTTAATTTAACAGAATTCGACCCTTTGCTGATGTTGTTTACCTTTCCTGACCTGGAAAATCTGCCCAAATCTAGGATTCCCCCACCTGACTGATCATGGCAATAGATGGCCTACATGGCATCAACCACATTTGGTAAATATCCGACAACTCAATGATAAGATAAAAGGCACATGAACCAAAGGGATCATTAAGTGGTAGCGCAACTCTTGCCCCCACCATTGCTCCAGTCATGTTATGCCCAAAGCACAGGTGCCCCAACAACATTTTGACACAAATGTGCCCCTGCTAGCGGGGGCGTGTAGCCGGGACGTAGCGGGGGCGTACATCACTGAGAAATAATCCGGGGAATGGCCGGGCAGTGTAGCGGGGGAGTACGCTAGGGTATACATGTACACCCCGGGGCATAGCCGGGGTGTACACACACAGAGCAGGGACGTACGCTAAGGTTCACAAAATGTATACACCGGCTATGGGGGGGGGGGGGGGGCAGGATTGTACGCCGCCGTACACTTTGTCCCAGCTAAGTGGGGTCGGGACCATACGGCGACGTACACTTAGTCCTTGCCACGGGGGGGGGGGGGGGGGGGGGGGGGGCAGGACTCGTACACTTAGTCCTTGCCACGGGGGGGGGGGGGGGGGGGGGCAGGACTGTAGCGGGGATGTACACAAAATGGTGCCCTGCCCTGCGGGGACCGTACACAACTGTACCCGGGACATCACATCGGCAATTTGTACGTCCTGGCCCAAATCCCCGCTATCCCCGTGGCCCGATCAGCATTTTTTTAATCAATGTTTTGTTGTACAAAGAGGGCTGATTTTTCTTAATCCTTATAGGTGTAAGTTCATATGTAATACAAAATTTGTAAAAATATACAAATCTCAGTTTTTGTCATATATTTTTGTAATTGAGGGTGCTGCCTCCACCACATCTCTTAATGCCCCTTAAGTAGTGTTGAAGATTTATAAAAAAAATTCAAGATGAACATTAAATATTACCATTATTGATGTTTCTACACACAAAAACATAGCAAAACTTGATTAAAACAATACCATCGCTATTTATTGAACCTTTTCTTAAAAACGCCCTCTATGTAAATATGGTTCGCATTATTTATCATGCGTGCTGCGGGGGAAACACTGTTTGACGTAAAATGCTGGTATTAACGGCTCAACCAGCAATTTTGAATCGACGTTTTGTTGTACAAAGAGGGCTGATTTTTCTTAATCCTTATACATGTAGGTGAAAGTTCAACATGACATTGTGTCCCTTTAATACAATCAGGCCTGGAAATAGCACCCGCCCGCCTGCCCATAGTGGGTAAGTTTTGTGGCGGGCGGGTGAAAATACAAAATTACCCCCCCCCCCCCCCCCCCCCCCTCGACTGGCAGGTATATTTTTTCGAATAAAGTGTGTTTAATACACTGGCTGGTGGAATTTCTGTTGAGAGCAGTTTTTTGTGAGTTACCTGCCTGTAACTGACTGGCTGGTTGAAGTAAATCTGAAGTTCCAGCCCTGAATACAATTATAAACATATACAAATCCCAGTTTTTATCATAATTGAGGGCCTTTTTAAGGTCCTCAATTATGATTGCCCCTTTTTAACGATCTTGTCCCACATAAAGTTTTGCTTATAAAGTTAATGTTTTGCTTATAATGTTTTGGTTTGGCGCACAGCAGCAATACAGACAATAACAGTTAAAAATCAGTAAGATTAAAGGGACATTAAGTGGTGTTGAAAATTTTAAATGTTTAAAAATTTACTTCAGAATTCAAGATGAACATTAAAAATTGCCATTATTGTTGTTTCTACTAACAAAAACACAGCAAAACTTGATTAAAACAATATCATCGCTATATATTGAAAAACGCCCTCTATGCAAATATGGTTCGCGTTATGTATCATGCGTACTGCAGGGGGATACTGTCGGACGTAAAATGCTTGTTGCGGCTCTACGAGCATTTTTGAATCAACGTTTTGTTTTGTAGTACAAAAAGAGGGCTGATTTTTCTTTATAGGTGCAAGTTCATACATGTAATACATTTGTAAAAATATACAAATCCCAGTTGTTATCATATATTTTTGTAATTGAGGGCGCTGCCTCCACCACATCTCTTAATGCCCCTTTAAGAAAAAGGCAACATGTAGCTTGCAATGACTTGGCAAAGTTCCATCAACTGCACTATCTGGTAAAAATAATGAAGTGTCATCTAACGTACCTTTAATTAAATCCTTGTTAATCACATGATCATATTAACTTTTATCTACAAACACTTGTACTGCTCACACCTCCTGTTACGTGATGAGAATCATTAACCAATGTCAAGTACATAATAATACGACTGGAATTGTACAACCACTGCAGCACACACATGTCATACATGTAATGTATACATGTATCTGTTATTGAGCTGCACTGCTGAGCTGAGCGATGCATAGGCTAGGCTTTAGCTGTATTTTAATAGTAGTAGTGCTTGAATCTCCACAAATGTCGTCCTTGGTAAATGATTGAAAACAGTTCTCTCTTCTATCTCAATAGTAATGCTAAAATGGTGCATATACATGTAGTTCAATGACATATAAGCTTTGACATCATATTCAGCTTGCAACCCTCTGCAAAAACACTAGCTGACAGTGAACCTGTGTGAACCTGTTCCTGTATTGTGTTTTTGCTCTGGAACTGATCCAATGAACACAGCACGTCATCATCTTATTTACAACCCGTCACCTAATAATACTAGGGCGATTTGATTTTGCTGTCTACTGAAGATAGCAAATACGATGCTTTACCTTAGTATCAATTGAGAAGAACAATGATTATAAGCAGTAGGTAAGGCCAAGGAAAAAAAACATGTTTCTCGTCAGGACTTTTTTTAATCAGTGAGGGAGGCCCTTGTTGTTTTTCATAAGTTTCTTATTCATTTCTGTGCTAAATTCCATTGTTGAAGCTTTTGTCGTCATCATAAAAACGTGGAGGCCCTCTTATTTTTCGTCTTTTTCTCATTGCTATGACCCCCTAAAAAACTGGGAAAATTGTGTGGAAATGTATGATACCCAAGCACTAATCATCTTTAACAACTTAGTTAGTGAGGAAATAAGAAAAATAACCAAAATATTTGAAAATCTCCCAAAATTGGCAAGGGAGGGGATGAGAAACACATTTATCATTTTAGTTGGCCTTATTTAAAAAAAATCAAAATGTCAGCACTCGCTAGACCGTAGCTCATTCAGATGATGTATCAATCAATTTTTTTATCTAGATAAACAATCCACAGCGTTTTAACTAAAAGAACATAATAACATAAATCGGACTTCAGCTTGAAATGATTAGAAGACTGACATTCTGCGGCCTTTCTATTTCATAGACTCAAATTAGGTGTTTTAAGCGATCCAAAGCCTATCTTCTTAAAGACGCATATTAAAAAAACCACGCATACTTGAATTAAATTGAAGTGATTAGGAGCCGACTTTCTATTTTCAAACGGTAATCCACTTGTATTTGATACTGAATTCAATTTGGAAAGGTCAAGAAAAACCAATTACATTTGTCAAGGCTCTATAAGTACATGTTATTACTCTAAGGTCTCGAAATAAATATAATTTAATTGTCTCAGTCACTTGATCACTATGGGCATTGTAACTGAATAGGCTATTCCATGTGGAATCCATACACCTTCCGTAGAAGACATGATTTTAATATTCCATACATGTCTATGGGAGTGTATATTTCAAATGGAGACACACATGCAGGTATTCGGGTGTCTACTAACCTAAGACCTAAGACCTAAAAACTAAGACCCAAAAACTAAGACCCAAAAACTAAGACCCAAAAACTAAGACCCAAAAACTAAGACCCAAAAACTAAGACCCAAAAACTAAGACCCAAAAACTAGGATCTAGTTTACCCCCCCCCCCCCCCTCTCAACTACTAACCTAAGACCCTTGGATTTTTGGCGCCAAAATGGATTCAAATGATCTCTCATCCTCTCTAAACAACTTATCCACTATCCTCGTGTATCTAAAACTGATTTTTAGGACATTTGGGAGGGGTCTTAGGCTAGTAGTTTACCCCCCTCTCAACTACTATCCTAAGACCCTTGGATTTTTGGCGCCAAAATGGATTCAAATGATCTCTCATCCTCTCTAAACAACTTATCCACTATCCTCGTGTATCTAAAACTGATTTTTAGGACATTTGAGAGGGGGTCTTAGTTTTTGGGTCTTAGTTTTTGGGTCTTAGTTTTTGGGTCTTAGTTTTTGGGTCTTAGTTTTTGGGTCTTAGTTTTTGGGTCTTAGTTTTTGGGTCTTAGGTCTTAGGTCTTAGGTTAGTAGACACCCCAGGTATTCCCATTTAAAATTCATACTCCCACTCTCTTTGGGTAAGATTAGCTACAAATCTGGAAAAAAGTCTTGGAACGCCTTTTCTGTGATATAACGGTAAACGGTCACCCTACTCCCCCGTGCAATGTTGAGGGATGCCAAATGGCTTCAGCAGCTTGCTATAATGTCCCAACATTGATTGAGTGGGGTAGGGGAAGGGAAAATCTCAGTTGAAGGTGAAGACATTACGCAATAGCTTGGAAATATACTGCATTATTCAAGAAGTGCGCTCAGTGTCCAAGGACTTATTTCCAAGATTGTAGGTGGTGTTTGTTTTTCGTTGTCAAATATAAACACACACATAATTTGATAAAGCCAAGTTTAAGGAATGCAGCAGGCTGGAAGAATGATCACGTTTGGATAAATAATTTTAAAGGTCCAATTTTGTTGAAATAAATGATATGCATGGCTAGTAAAATCCAGTAGTCAATACCGGGATTGTTATTTACTTGCCTAGAGCTAGCTAACTGTTAATACCTGGAATAAAAGTCATACGATATACATCTTCATTTGTGACAGATATACATTATATGGCTCCTAATTATGTAATGGGATACATCATCAATGACACACTTAAAAATTGTCACTGGCATCACCGACATCATCTGAGGCAAATCTTATATGACTCAATTGAAATAAGGTTGTATTTGAAGGTACATCCAGTTATTCGAAGCAAGCTGGTTTTTAGGGGGCAAAATGCCTTTTTTTAAAACCTAGAATACACTAAGAAATTGCCTATCTTCACGTACGGAAGCACTGAAGGGACATGACCGTCTTGACGAGATGATGAGTTGATGAGATAAAGTCTTGTTGGCGACATAATTTTAAGTTGATGCAACAGTTTTGTGATAATTGACGACATAAGTTTACGTTGACGCGATAGTTTTGTGTTACTTAACGATATCATACATTTAAGTTGACTCGATAACTTGTGTTGGCAACATGAATTTAAGTTGATGCAATAGTTTTGTGATAATTGACGACATACATTTACGTTGACGCGATAGTGTTGTGTACTTGACGACATACATTTAAGTTGACGCGATAACTTCGTGTTGCGGCGACAACATAGTTTAAGTTGATACAATAGTTTTGTGATAATTGACGACATAAGTTTACGTTGACGCGATAGTTTTGTGTTACTTACCGAAATAATTTTAAGTTGACGCGATAACTTCGTGTTGAAGTTATCACGTAAATGTATGTTGCAATTATCACAAAACTTATTGCATCAACTTAAAATTATGTTGTCAAGTAACACAAAACTATCCCGTCAACGTAAATGTATGTCGTCAATTATCACAAAATCTCGTAGTTATAGCCCTGTTCTAGTGTTGCTGTGCACACGTACATTAATGTGTGCCAAAAATCGTTTCGATGGAGTAAATCATTTTAAAAATATCAGGCATAATCTAAAGGGGAATTTATTTTTGTTGACTGTGTATATCTTTATATTTTACAATAGACTCATATCTAAATGAAAATACAAATGATTGATTTACAACATTTGGAAAATTGTTAGACTTAAAAAGGAAAAAAGAAATCACTAGTTTACCAATAGGATGAAACTTAGAAGCAGTAATCTTATCAAATGATAGGGGAGACCGGGGCACGTTTGCCCTATTTTCATTTGAAATGGTCTTGAGACGTCAATTTTGAAGATTGCATGAACCTATTGACATCATGGGGAAGATTGATATCTTGGCCATGCCACGACCATGATCTCAGTACTCTAGGCCTGAACCCTAACCATTCTACACACTACAAACCCCTACACTGGTGCTAGCTTGCATATGGCTTGACGCGTACCGCGCAATCGCCCGGGGTATCTAGTGCCCTGTCAGTCCAGCCCAGGGATATCAACTCGCCAGGGGCGTGACTAGAGAGGGGGGGGGGGGGGGGGATTACCCCCCTGCCAGAAGGCTTTGTCTCTCCCTGATGCCCCAAATGAAATGACAAAAAAAAGGATAGCTCAACCATTGGCGCAGTGGATAGAGCCTCATGACTTGTACACACACGGCCCGGATTCTGATCCCCAGCACAGTGGGCTCGGCTGGATACTGGATTTGACCCGTTTATGGGCCCCTGATTGTTTCATTGCCAAAAACACACCAGGAAGTGATGCATGATATTTATGAATAAGTGGATTCATGAGTATACGAGACACAATATAGGTAAGCGTTATATTCCACCCGCCAGGCCTCGTTCCAACGGAATAAACCCCATAGGCCTACCCCGGGTAAGTGAACATATCAAGTGGGTACACATGCACGTCCAAGCACATCTGAAATGGACCCTAAATGGCGTAAACCAGAACACTATTTTGATACCCCTAAATGGCGTAACACATTCAAACCCTACCCTAAACGGCGTTACCAACACTCAATAATGCACCCCTAAATGGCGTAATACAGTAATGCTCAAAATAATATTAATTCATAATCATGTGACTCATACAGATATGCATACACCCCTACATACATTCATACACCCCTACAGATAAGCATGTGATATGGTATATGCGAAAAGTCACACATAAAAACAATTAGTACCCCTAAACGTCGATACCTCGATGCTGTAATGGATACCCTAAAAGGCGATGCCCCCTAAAAGTACCCCTTTTTCAGAAAGACGTCGACGACGTCGTGTGGTGAATCTGGACCCTTTTCGACGGGTTTTTTTGGACGCGGATGCGTACCCGCTTGGTATGTTCACTGACCCCCGGGAGGCCTACTCCCTATAACTCCATTATATGGTTTATTCCGTGAAACGATGCCTGACAGGTAGAATACAACGCCAATACAAATCAAACTTGTTCAGATACAATTTTCATACATTAAATGCAAAAAAATGTCATTATTTTGTGAGTTCAGCAGAGCAAAGATAAAATCGGGCTTTTGTGATGATCGGATTAGAATTAGAGTATCCATCGTTATTCAATAGTGAAATTCACAAATCTTGTTCGGTTTTTAAAATGTACACTTTCATCTAAATGAGCATAAAACACATTTTCTGCAACAAATGTTAACCAACTAAAATTCTTTTGAAAGCTAATGGGACAGCCTCTCTGCAAGAATAAATAATCAGAGATATTTTTGCACAGATTTTTAGAAATAAATTCTAAAGTTGATTAGGCTTTTTTAACTCACCCTGTAGGTAAGGTGTGCACATCTAGGTCAAGGTGTATAACAACAAAGAGAAAACAACAAAGTAAACAAACAGCAAAAACAAAAACAAAATCAACCTTTTCTCTGATTTTATTCATCATCAATAATAATGGGTCATATGCATAAAACCTAGCAGTTACTTTTACTAACTATTTATCCTGGGGTGCTCATTACAAGGGGTATCAGGCACGTCGAAGGACTTTCAAAAAATACCCAAATAAATGTATTAATGTGAAAAAGCACCCCAAAACAAGTATGGACAGTATTTTACACACCCTAAGCAAGTAATATCAGTATTTTCAATACCCTAAACAAGTAGTCAACATATTTTGATTTTGATTCATTAACATGAATAAAAGCAACCTTCTCCTGATAATCAGCAGCATTTATAGCAGACAATAAGTGACCGGTCACAAATGAAGCAGATCATTAGTAAGGCCTAAACAAATAAATTGTTTGATTGGCGTAACCCGACCGACCCTAAATACATCGCCGACCCTGAATATTTTTTATTATTTTGAGGGGGAAAAAAACAAAAAAAACAAAAAAACAAAAACAAAACTGAAATCTGAAGTTTGTTATTGTTTAAAACTTCAGAAACTTGTACTTATAGAGTCTGTTGGTTTCTATAAATAAAAAGAAAAATGTTTAAAGAAAAGGGAATTTTTGCCGTCTATTCATTTGTGTGTACTGCTGTCTTCTAAGTGTTCAAAAGTAGATAATTTAAAATTTAAAAAAAAATAAAAATAAAAAAAAATCCCGACCGACCTACCCTATTTGTTTTGGTCATGTTACGCCAATCAAACTTCTTTTTTTTAGGCCTAACCTTTCACACTGAAGATCTGTCATATTTGATTGCATTTTGGCAAGATCTACCATGGCGACTTACACTTGACTATGTCTAATACTCAGGGGAACAGGTTATAAATATACATACATTTAAGTTGACTCGATAACTTGTGTTGGCAACATGAATTTAAGTTGATGCAATAGTTTTGTGATAATTGACGACATACATTTACGTTGACGCGATAGTGTTGTGTACTTGACGACATACATTTAAGTTGACGCGACAACTTCGTGTTGCGGCGACAACATAGTTTAAGTTGATACAATAGTTTTGTGATAATTGACGACATAAGTTTACGTTGACGCGATAGTTTTGTGTTACTTACCGAAATAATTTTAAGTTGACGCGATAACTTCGTGTTGAAGTTATCACGTAAATGTATGTTGCAATTATCACAAAACTTATTGCATCAACTTAAAATTATGTTGTCAAGTAACACAAAACTATCCCGTCAACGTAAATGTATGTCGTCAATTATCACAAAATCTCGTAGTTATAGCCCTGTTCTAGTGTTGCTGTGCACACGTACATTAATGTGTGCCAAAAATCGTTTCGATGGAGTAACTCATTTTAAAAATATCAGGCATAATCTAAAGGGGAATTTATTTTTGTTGACTGTGTATATCTTTATATTTTACAATAGACTCATATCTAAATGAAAATACAAATGATTGATTTACAACATTTGGAAAATTGTTAGACTTAAAAAGGAAAAAAGAAATCACTAGTTTACCAATAGGATGAAACTTAGAAGCAGTAATCTTATCAAATGATAGGGGAGACCGGGGCACGTTTGCCCTATTTTCATTTGAAATGGTCTTGAGACGTCAATTTTGAAGATTGCATGAACCTATTGACATCATGGGGAAGATTGATATCTTGGCCATGCCACGACCATGATCTCAGTACTCTAGGCCTGAACCCTAACCATTCTACACACTACAAACCCCTACACTGGTGCTAGCTTGCATATGGCTTGACGCGTACCGCGCAATCGCCCGGGGTATCTAGTGCCCTGTCAGTCCAGCCCAGGGATATCAACTCGCCAGGGGCGTGACTAGAGAGGGGGGGGGGGGGGGATTACCCCCCTGCCAGAAGGCTTTGTCTCTCCCTGATGCCCCAAATGAAATGACAAAAAAAAGGATAGCTCAACCATTGGCGCAGTGGATAGAGCCTCATGACTTGTACACACACGGCCCGGATTCTGATCCCCAGCACAGTGGGCTCGGCTGGATACTGGATTTGACCCGTTTATGGGCCCCTGATTGTTTCATTGCCAAAAACACACCAGGAAGTGATGCATGATATTTATGAATAAGTGGATTCATGAGTATACGAGACACAATATAGGTAAGCGTTATATTCCACCCGCCAGGCCTCGTTCCAACGGAATAAACCCCATAGGCCTACCCCGGGTAAGTGAACATATCAAGTGGGTACACATGCACGTCCAAGCACATCTGAAATGGACCCTAAATGGCGTAAACCAGAACACTATTTTGATACCCCTAAATGGCGTAACACATTCAAACCCTACCCTAAACGGCGTTACCAACACTCAATAATGCACCCCTAAATGGCGTAATACAGTAATGCTCAAAATAATATTAATTCATAATCATGTGACTCATACAGATATGCATACACCCCTACATACATTCATACACCCCTACAGATAAGCATGTGATATGGTATATGCGAAAAGTCACACATACAACAATTAGTACCCCTAAACGTCGATACCTCGATGCTGTAATGGATACCCTAAAAGGCGATGCCCCCTAAAAGTACCCCTTTTTCAGAAAGACGTCGACGACGTCGTGTGGTGAAATCTGGACCCTTTTCGACGGGTTTTTTTGGACGCGGATGCGTACCCGCTTGGTATGTTCACTGACCCCCGGGAGGCCTACTCCCTATAACTCCATTATATGGTTTATTCCGTGAAACGATGCCTGACAGGTAGAATACAACGCCAATACAAATCAAACTTGTTCAGATACAATTTTCATACATTAAATGCAAAAAAATGTCATTATTTTGTGAGTTCAGCAGAGCAAAGATAAAATCGGGCTTTTGTGATGATCGGATTAGAATTAGAGTATCCATCGTTATTCAATAGTGAAATTCACAAATCTTGTTCGGTTTTTAAAATGTACACTTTCATCTAAATGAGCATAAAACACATTTTCTGCAACAAATGTTAACCAACTAAAATTCTTTTGAAAGCTAATGGGACAGCCTCTCTGCAAGAATAAATAATCAGAGATATTTTTGCACAGATTTTTAGAAATAAATTCTAAAGTTGATTAGGCTTTTTTAACTCACCCTGTAGGTAAGGTGTGCACATCTAGGTCAAGGTGTATAACAACAAAGAGAAAACAACAAAGTAAACAAACAGCAAAAACAAAAACAAAATCAACCTTTTCTCTGATTTTATTCATCATCAATAATAATGGGTCATATGCATAAAACCTAGCAGTTACTTTTACTAACTATTTATCCTGGGGTGCTCATTACAAGGGGTATCAGGCACGTCGAAGGACTTTCAAAAAATACCCAAATAAATGTATTAATGTGAAAAAGCACCCCAAAACAAGTATGGACAGTATTTTACACACCCTAAGCAAGTAATATCAGTATTTTCAATACCCTAAACAAGTAGTCAACATATTTTGATTTTGATTCATTAACATGAATAAAAGCAACCTTCTCCTGATAATCAGCAGCATTTATAGCAGACAATAAGTGACCGGTCACAAATGAAGCAGATCATTAGTAAGGCCTAAACAAATAAATTGTTTGATTGGCGTAACCCGACCGACCCTAAATACATCGCCGACCCTGAATATTTTTTATTATTTTGAGGGGGAAAAAAACAAAAAAAACAAAAAAAACAAAAAAACAAAAACAAAACTGAAATCTGAAGTTTGTTATTGTTTAAAACTTCAGAAACTTGTACTTATAGAGTCTGTTGGTTTCTATAAATAAAAAGAAAAATGTTTAAAGAAAAGGGAATTTTTGCCGTCTATTCATTTGTGTGTACTGCTGTCTTCTAAGTGTTCAAAAGTAGATAATTTAAAATTTAAAAAAAAATAAAAATAAAAAAAAATCCCGACCGACCTACCCTATTTGTTTTGGTCATGTTACGCCAATCAAACTTCTTTTTTTTAGGCCTAACCTTTCACACTGAAGATCTGTCATATTTGATTGCATTTTGGCAAGATCTACCATGGCGACTTACACTTGACTATGTCTAATACTCAGGGGAACAGGTTATAAATATGCTAATAACTCCAAATCATAACCCCAACCTAAGTTTATTTTTATTTTTTTAAAGATTTCTTTTTTCAAGGTTTTTTTTTCTTCAAGATTTTTTTTCAAGATTTTTTTTCTCAAGATCTTCCAATCTGTGAAAAGAGATGGGCAAGAAACCAAAATATTCACCATTGGGTTGAAAATACATCCAGTAGGCGTTTTCCAGTAGGCGTATCTTCACACATGTTGACTGAAATAATAGGTATAAAATCGTTGATTTGGTAAAATATAAAATATAAATATATTAAAAAAATCCGGCCGGCTGTCCTTCCCGATTTTAGGCTTGTGAGGGCAACACAACTTTTTTGTTTTGTTGGCCTAATATTGAATGGCTTTGAGGGTGATACAAGAATATATTTTTATAGCGAGCGCAATATATTCTTGTATCACCCAAAAATAAGACGTTCACTATTATTATTATTATTTATATAACAGCATATAAACTCACGCGCACATCTTCTGCGCCGCACACAAAATATTGGACACCAATATTTTTTGAATATTAGACGCACATCCGGTAACTGTGGTTCACAATTATAGTCAATGCACAGTTTTATTGTACCATTAAAAAGCCTGATATAAATAATTATAATGAATATTAATGAATTGTGAAGTAATTTCTCTACTTCAATTTGACATTTTAAATTGTTGCTTTTGGCATTTCAATATGAAGGACCTGTTGATTGATAGAAACATCCCAGATCAAGCCCAATCTCACATTAAATTGGTCTGTTACTACACCGAAGCTATTTGGCGAAATCGTTACCCCTGAAAATTGCCAAAATTGCAGATGGGTTCAAAGGGAACCCTATAACAATTACGCCATACAGGGTGTATCAAAACAATTAGGACACTTTTGATGATGGTTTAAATCCTTGTTAAATCACTGAAGCATGACCAATTTTTATTTCAATGTAAAGTACAACCAATAAAGATAAAATCCTGAAAAGAGGAGAAAAATCCATCATTAATTAAGGAAATTGTGACCTATTAGGCAAGGCAATCTATTTAAATTACAATAATTGTTGCTATTCAATATCCGATATTTGCTCAGACACAATGAACTACAGGAAGTTGCTCAGACAAGGACAATGTATACACAGAGCTGCATCATTGGATGAGGTCAGTGTCCAAGCCACACATACAGAGTGTCCCAAAAATAGCTCAAAATCTTGGAGAGATTATAACTGTAAATAATAGTTAAATAATAATAAAGAATTACCACTAGACTTTCAATTGATATAAAGTGTGTATATGGGTCTTTACATTTTAATGCAATACAAACCAAATGGAAACTGTTTGAGATACATTAAATAGAAGTGAGGCATGTCAAATTCCCCTATCATGTAAGGAACCACCTTCGCAATGCAGTTGCATCCGGAGGAGCAGTCAGATATCATGATGTGTGTGACAAAATATTTCCATACACTCCCTAAACTAGTATTTCCTCTGAAAAGAAGATTATTTGTGTTTTCTCCCCAATTTGAACTGTGCTTAAAGGCCCTTTATTACATGTTTTCTTGGTCATGCATGCCTATATCCCCCCCCCCCCCCCCCCACCTACCGGAGTTGCTTTCACTTCTATCACACAGAATTCTTTGTTTGAGCTGAAAAAGTTAGTATTATTCAATGTGTTCTATAATATGTGATGCAATCTGTGAAAACCCGTCGGATGTCGCAAAATGTGAAATAGGGATTATGTGTAAAATGTTTAAAAAAATAATAATAATAATTTAATTTTTTTTTTTAGAATATTAATCTCTAATACTTTTGTGTCATCACCTTTTATGAAATTTCACCTTCAAAAACTTACTTAAGGCACTTTTCTAATTAGCCTTATAATGTTATTCTATTGAACTATGCATCTTTTATGGCCTTTTTTCATGATTTCTTGTTTTGTAGCTTTTTATGACATCACAATCATCATTCACTCATAACTTTATTTTTAGTGATCGTAGAAAAATGATCAAAACAGTTCTGTAATCAGCACAGATTCAGCTTTCTTATGATATAAATATCTCCAATATGAAAAATTCCGACATGTGGCGGGTTTTCACAGATCGCATCACATATAGTAAACAGGTCCAAATTGGCGAGAATTAAGCGGTTTTTATCTTTCGGCGTGCAAAAGACGCCACTATGGCATACACGCCATAGTGGCATATATGATTCATAATGCGTCATATTGCGACATGTGAGCGTTTTATGTGCCAATGCTATCCTGAATTCGGCAATTTTGAACTGACTGAAGTATGGAATGGAAATGGCAATCGTTGGAGGTAAAAATTGGATAGTTTGTGCAACTTGGGGGGGGGGGGGTGTACCATGAAATAACAAATATTCTTTATCATTTGTGTTCTAAAAGGGTCCAACTTTGAAAATAAACACATGTTGTATTGCACATGGGTTATCCTTTTTATTGATGCTTCACACTAAAAATAAAGTAAAAAGCCAATTTGAGACGATGTGCATACATCTGTATTTTATGCGCCCTCATGTAGAGTAGTAACCACCATACGCCAAAATCGTGTCACCCGCCTTTAAGAGGTAAAAAATGCTACAAATGACGCAAATGTATTGAAAATATTTAGGATCCTTTCTGAATCGGTTGAATTCCTATGTCCCCATAGAATACATGGGTCTTGAAAAAGACTTCCATCAAAAGTTATTCATTTACGCAGCAGGATACAATGATCACATATTACATAGGATGTTATCTTCTATCTGCTTCCACACAGCGTCCATCACAAAATCCACTGGATTTTTTCTGGTCTGTAAGAACATTTCTCCGGTTGGCTGGAGGTTATGTAAAGGCAGGTCAGAGGTCATGATGAAGGTAGGTTGATCTGTTGGTCTTCTGCAATGATTTAGAGGGGAAAAGGGGTAAATGTCATAAGCAGGACTGGTCATATGAATAAATATGAAAATATACATGGCTTGAAATGAAATCATTACTGAATACAAAAACATGTTCGTTTGTAAGTTGCCATCATTGTCAGACACTATCATATTTATTGGTGTATAGATATGATAATATAATAACATACAGTTTAAAGGCATATTATGTGATCTTTTTCAGGGACCGCCCTCTATTCTTGATTTTTTTTAGAAAGTAGATTTTCTTACAGATTTACATTTCGGATCATAAGGCCAATGAAATACGATTCCCAGTTTCCCGTTTCCCGACTCCGGTCAGAAATAAATGCCGATCAAATATTTCATTATTTCAGCATATTTCATTATTTCATATTTGTCAACCTTTAAAGAAAAAAAAGATTGTTTTAATGTGATCTTTCACACGAAAGATGCATTTTCAGCACTTCTTCCGATGGCACGACCGGTGTCACACAAGCCTCAAGGCATTGAAACATCGATCAGGTTCCCTGCTCCTTGGACGCTTCACTTTATGTTTTGTGTGGAAAAAATGTGCGGGTATCAACCAGCGTATTGACTGGTACTGATTGATCGATTGACTAGTCTTTGGAAACGCTGCGTTGGGTATAGCAGAAATACCAGACTGCGCGGCGCATTGATTTAAAGACTAGGTTTTAAAGGGAGCACAGCACTAAATATACCGCCCATTGGATTACATGTAAATTAGGGCTAAAAGAGTCGCTATTTTGGGCCATAAGTCAGGGGCGGATCCAGGGGGGTGCTGCGGTGGCTGGTATGAAGAAGAAAAAAAGAAAAAAAGGGGGAGAAAGAAAAAGGAAAGGGGAAAAAGGAAAGGAGACAAAAAAGGAAAGATAAGAGAGCATAGCTCGGAGGGCGGCTTGGATGGTACCTGATCAATTTCATTTTTTGGGGGGATCGTCTTTTCACAGCACCCCGGGGTGCGACCATCCTGTATCCGCCCCTGCCCTTAGTAACCATTTTTGGAACGTCTCGAATGCTTTATTCTAATAAACAAACAGTCAAATTTCATAAAAACGTCAAGAAGTGTTACACCTTCCAATTCGATTTTACGATACGATCATTTAAACAGCGCCACCCCTATTTTCAGCCCGGACGCTCGCCTTCTAACCGCCTCCGATCACGTGTGTTCATACACGTGATAAATTTTCAATACAATCGAAAATCAATATTTTGCAATATCCTGATCAAAGTACAAGAGATTATCTTTCACTTTAATTATGAAACGCTATCCTCACGCCAAACTGATTCCCAAAGGACCCCATTAATCACAAAATCGTTTTTTGTTTTTGCCGGAACTTACTACCATTACACAAAACGAGGAGTGATTTAGTGCTGTGCGCCCTTAAACGGATATTTCTACCATGCACTGGGTAGCACGCTACATATAGACAACTTCAAAATAAATAAAATAAGACATTTACGGTCCTTTTAATTCGCGTTTTTTTCATAAATATATTTAGTTGAATAAATTCAATTTATGATAAAATGTTTTATTTGTTACATTTTTGTGTCATTATTTTGTTCTGTACACATGAACCCTGCTATGAAACGACCAAACACCACGTATACGTTCGAATTTATTTATACCTGTCATTTTGTAAGTCCCGTCATTTGTTGTCTGTTGCTGTTTTTTCAACTTGTCAATGTCAATATTTTCGTTTTAGTTTTATTCAAGGATTGTTTATTCAATGTATCATGTTGATTTCTCTAAAAGTTGAAGAGGAAAGGAAGGTTATACTTCCCTGGACTATACTAGCGATTTCTGATAGTCAGTCGTTTCAGTCCTTGTTTGCTGGACTCGATGGTGTCGGCCGCGGCGAGTATCAATATTCAGATGTTTAGTAGGGGACTACAAAGTTTCACAAACAAATTCGCTTCCAAAGATGTACTTTATAATTTTTTTTTAAGCGAACCCAAAGTATATTTCTATGTGAAATATGGTGCTTTCATTTGGTGTGCAACCTATAATATGTTGGCAAAAGCTCTGTATAAATGCAAGAAAACAATACCCTACCACTGCATGTCTTCAATGGGGACTTTTAAAGAACGTGCCCATACACTTACCACAGTGAGGAATAAAATGGTAGGGTATTTTAAATCTTACTAGAATAAAAAAGTTTGCTTCCAAAGGTGTGCTTTATAAACACTTTAATGTATATGTACCTAAGTGATATTTAATGAAGCCTGGTCATTATTTACTTGTTTCGGGGCTCAAAATATAGCATTCCCCACTTAACTTTGAGCCAATAATGAAAGTTTGAAAATAATGAATAATGAATAATGAAATAGTCCCCTACCCAGTCATGAAAAAGTATGATACGGGAAACTGGGAATCGTATTTCATTAGCCTAAATCATGAATATATTCCAAGTTACAGAGCGATGCGATTCCTAATTACCTCAAAATCGTGGTTTTAGAGTTGATAGTATACTTGTCTAGACTTAAAAGACATACGCCCCATAGTTATTTCCTGAAAATTTAGTTCTAAATGGTGGAAAATGTCCATATTTTTACTAAATCGATGTTTTCTATTAGTTCAATTTTGAAGGCATTTTACAAATGTTCAGACAAGATAACTTAAAGTGAAAGCTATAACATTTTGCACTGTTACTGTTATCCTACAGAGAACATTTTGCTCTAGGAACAATTTTCGAATTTTTTCGATGTTTGCATTTTAACTTGAGATATTCACCAAGCTAACATTTTCATATTTCAGATGTTTTTGTCAATATTTCGAAAAAATGAAAAAACTAATTGTCTTGTTTTTGATAATCAATGTTAGAAAAGAAAGATTTTTTTATTTATTTTAGTTATGCTGTCTGAAAAATGTGTGTAAAAAAATTTGCTTTTCTGGTTAATTTTTCGAAATATGGGTATTTATGTGTCAAACTGATGTCATAATCATATTCCACAATCCACATTCAATTTACTTTCTATAAATGTATACTTTTGTATATACTTTTATTAAACATTTTCAAACTTAGAAGCAAAAAAACAAGAATCAAAAGGGCAAGAGTTGACACACTTCCCTAAAAGAAGTAATTGGTTTTGAATAGTAGTCTTTGAATTGTAAAATGCATTATAATTGCAGTTGATTTATTTAACCATTAATATAGATTTATAAAATAACTTGAAGCACATTTATGCTGACATCACAACTTTGAAGAAAATAATTGCATGTATTTCACATTTGTGACCTGCTCCCACAAAATGAGCGAATAAAGTCGAGGAGAAGATGTTGCTGAATTGAGGCAGCATAGCATATTATTGATTTGCCGTTTAAATTGTTGTTGGTATGGACCCATGGTCCCTTGTATTATAGGGGAATTCTAAAATAGCAGTATGTACTGTTATTTTAAGAGTATTACCAGCCATGCCAGGCTATTTATTTTATAATCCAGCTATAATAAAAGGGCTTGGTCCATGAAAAAAGCTTTAAGTTTGGCTGGCGTTCGCGCAATGCATTGTGGGAAGACCTTAAAATCTTCTTTGATCTTACCTTGTTTCTTTTATAGATATGTAGACGCATATACCCCTATGCCTCGTTGAGAAGGATAAAAAAGCATCACTGATGTTTGGAGCACACTTGTGCAATTTGACATTATAGAACACCATACTTTTCTGAAGGCAGCTACCTGGAATCAGATGAAAATAGAATCAATCAATGGGCTATTCCGTTTAAAATCCATACACCCGCTATGGAGGACATAACCTTAATCTTCAACACAGGGAGTGTAGACTTCCAATGGAGCCACCCATACCAATAACCCCATTTGAAATTCACACTCCCTGTGGGGAAGATTAAGGTCATGTCTTCCATATGGATTTGAAATAGAATAGCCCAATACCATTTACTGAAAGCAAAAGAACAAGTTTGCTTAAAGGTAGATGACCCGATCACATTTTCGTAACACAGAATTATTTCAAACATACAGAGATTTTCATATCATATGAAAGCTCGTATTTTTCTCATCATCATACTGAAATTTGACGGCCTAAATCGGTATAATTACGGAGAAATCGATGAAATAACGTCGAATTACCGCGAATGGTGGTAACCACCGATGTAGTTTGTGTTCTACTCAATGGGTACAGTTCACAGCATCTTGTGCGTCTAAAATAAGAACCATTAGAGCTATGCAACTCAAACTTTGGAACACGACTTTTTTAAGGATGACCTTTCATGTAGAATAGAAAACTTCAAGTTGAAAATCGGAACATCTACCTTTAATTGCACTACTACAAGGTATGTTTTTCCACGAAGGTTTGATATAAATCTAATTTTACATTAACTTACATTCATATCATTGCATCTTCCCTCTTACCCTTTTTGTGTATGGTATAGCTACATTCCTGATTAACCCTATACTTTGGCCTAAATTGTTGTTGTTGTGTTGCCCCCAAGTGACAAAAATCTTGAAGTCGGTTGACTTTCCTTGCTTTTTCAGATATTACTGTCAGACCGTGCAAAATTGGTAAATGTAAATTTGACTTACGTTTCTAGTGTGATAATAGTTGAATAAAAGCAAACTATTCAAGCCAACTTATTCATTTCAAGCAGAATTGACAAATTGGGTAAAATTTTAATCTTAAAAAAGAAAAAAGATTACGACCCTGATTTTTGAGATTTTGGGGTCAGTTACTGAGGGCAACACAACACATAATTTTGGCCTACTTATTTGCATAGTACCAAAGAGCCAACACCAAAATTATTGTGTTGGTGTAATCCAACGTACCCTAAACTGGCACCCAAAAAAATTAAACTCTTTTTCATTCTAAATATCTCACTGAGTCACCAACTTGAGTGCCCTTCTCCCCCAAGGGGGGGGGGGGGTTTCAGGTATTTTTTGCGGATACTTTATTTCACGAATGTCAGGTATTTTTTCATTGATTAAGGATATTCAGTATTGACTCCAACCTTACCCATAAGGTATTCACTTACTATGTAATTAATAAATAGTGATAATGTGAACCATCAATTTGTCCCCTACACATGTCAGGTAGTATTTACCCGTCTCAATCCAATCTTTTTGAAACCTTTTGTTTCAATATTCTTAACAGCTATGAAATCCTTAATGCTTAATTCTACAAACCTTGGCCTTACAATTTATTCTACTTACCATTAAATTGATATAGTCGTGATATATTCAACAGCTGAGACAATTACTGTAAAACACTATAATTTTGCAGATTCTTTATTTCGCAAATTTAAAATTACTGCTTTTTCAGCGGGCATTAGATTTTGCGATTCAGGAAATGTCAGTGTTTTACTTTCAATGCAAAATTGTCAGTTCGCGGTATTTAAATTCATGAATCCACATCACTTGTGAAATTCACGAAATTAAATCCCTCATGAAATGAAGTGGTAAATTACAGTATTTCAGTAATAACCACCTCAGTTCAACAGCAGGTAAACCTTTCCTCTAAATGTTAAGTGTAATTTACCTTTTTTCATTCTTACCTTTTTAATCCTCATTTTTATATTCTTCAAACACTAAATTTATCATCCTAATGCTTAATTCGGTCAACCTTCGCCTTATAATATAATAAACTACTAACCATATAATTACTAAAGTCTTGACATATTATTTGACAGTTTGCAATATCAGCCTTATCATTGCCTGCATATGTTATGTTTTATTTACATTCTTTTCATTGATATATTTTTAATCCTATGTTTTTATATTCTTCAAATGTAAAATTTAGCATTCCTAATGCTTAATTCTACCAACCTTGACCGTGTAATATAATCAACTACTTACTATTCAATTACAAAAGTCTTGACATATTTGACAGTTTGCAAACTATCAGCCTTATCATTGCCTGCATATGTTTTGCCTACATAAAAGTTTTATTTCCATTTTTTTCATTCACACATTTCTAATCCTATGTTTTGATATTCTTTAAATTTTATATTTGGCATCATTAGTGCATGATTCTGCCAACCGTGGCCTTATCATTGTTCACATCTGAGACTAGTAGTTCCCGGTTCACATCAGGTCTTATTTACCTTTTTTCAATCCTATATTTTTAATCCTTTGTTTAGATGTGTGATATGATCACACCAAATCAGTCAGAAGTCGGAAATATCAATTTTGAGATAACCAAACAAAGGATAGAAATATTTTTGTTTTCTATTGTTTTGAGATCCCTTCAATAACTCATATCTTTTGAATTAAGTGTCCATTTGTGATGGGGTTTTTTGCCAAATGTAGCTTTGCAAATAACCTTATACAATCAAGTAGACAAACTGAATATCAGATATTTTTGACTGATTTTGCTTGATCACTTCACAAATGAGACCTGTCATCACAAAATACGAGTTAAGTCGGAAAAATGTATTCAGAAAACAAGCTTTATAACAATATGCAACAAGTCATAATTGCTCAATGATTTCCCACTCAAATTGAAGTTGCAAAATTCATTTGTTTTCTATTAATTTTTGGGATGTTTATTGGACCATATATGCACACTGGCGACTTAATGCTCATTTTATCGTAACAGGTCTCAAATGTTATTTTTGACATCCTTAGTGCTCAATCTGCCTACTCAACCTTAGACTTACAATATCCCTTACCATTCAACTGAAGAAGAGGTACTCAGGTATTTTTGGGTAGGAATGTGCCATCACCAAAATGAAAATTGTCCCTAAAATGATCATGATTTAGGTGGAAATTGACCAACATATTTACACAAGATTTTCCCTCATCTACTCAGTGGCACATCTCTGTGACCTCATTTCCACTAAGTACATCTCCCACACCACCATGTATACAATTCGTTGATGTAGTGCATTTTAGGAACTCAAGGTTACTGGTTCAAGCCTGGGCTCATATATCTGTTCGAATTATGATACTACCATATAGGCTTTGTGTTATGATCAATGTAGTTCATAACAAAGTTAGCGTGAGCCACTTGACCTGCGAATTGATACCATGAAGCCTTAAAGCTCGTTGATACTCCCGTCACTGGGCATTGGGCGACGTCGGCGGATATTGGTGCACGAGTTGAAACAATGTCAACTTTTGTCCTCCGACGTCGGCCGAAGCACAACAACAAGATTATGAACGCGCCTTTACTAAGTAGATCCGCCTTAATATAAATTCTACACATAAAGGGGTCAAAAAAAGTAAGTCCCCCTCTAAAATTAGATTACCTTTGTTTACATAACTTCACACACAATTAGACGTTTTTACAAATTCAAACGATTATGAAAAGAAGAAACGCTTGGCTACCAAAAGAAAGTTGTTTGTTTTCGATATCATGTTTACTTTTCCTAAAACAGTGACATTTCCTCGAAAGGATGTTTTCAGAAAAAGTGGCACTTACTTGTATTGGATTTTGGCAAATTTCATGTTAACGAAAACATCATTTAGGGGATATTTGACTTTTTTGGGAAAAGTAAAGATGGTATTGAAAAGGGGAAACTTTGTGCGGATAGCTAAGCATTTTTCCTTTTCAGAACCGTTTCGATTTTTTAAAACGTCTAATTGTGTGGAGGTGTTACGCAAATAAAATTGTATAGGATTTTGAAAATTGCCACTGTTTCTGAGAACATCATTTTGGGAAAATGAGAAAAATTCTGGGAAAAGTAAACATGATATTGAACAGAAGAAACTTTTTATAAAAACCCAAGCGCTTTCTTTTTTCACATGTCTTTAAATTTCTCAAAATGATTAATCCTGAGCGGAGTTACGCAAACAAACTTAGTCTAATTTGCATACAAATAAATCACGAGAGAGAGTTTTTAAATTGACTGGTATAGGACCAAGTGCCACTTTTTCTGAAAACATCATTTTGGGGAAATGGGACTGTCTTGGGAAAAGTAAACATGATATCGAAAATATGGCTATTGGTAGCCAAGCGTTTTATCTTTTCATAATCGTTTCGATTTTTCAAAACGTCTAATTGTGTGTGAAGTTATGTAAACAAAGGTAATCTAATTTTAGAGGTGGACTTACTTTATTTGACCCCTTTCAGGTTTCATATCCCTTTTTTTCTATCCTTACCGTTTGGATTTGATATTCTTTAAACGTTTTATTTGTCACCATTGTACATAATTAAGCTAATCTTATCCTTATGATATACGATACTTTATCCTATTGAAGGACACATGTGACGTCAATGCATATTCTCTATCCAGTGATAGCAGTTGCGCATGAATATTGAGATTTATTTTTGATCCAGCAAAACTATATGCTAGGGCATTAGAATCAAGACTCTGATAATAAGAATAAGCTCTAACATTACCTTTAAGGTTAATTTTCTTTCAAATTGATATTGTCTTAACAGTTTTGACAGCAGGTGCATTGTCAGTCACAGTTCAAATAAAAAAAACTTTGTTGATGCCAGAGGGGATTTCGTAAGTGAGACAAATATGCATTCCAAATGTGCACTGAAATTAAATCAACAACAGGCACACGCATTTGGTCAATTTTATGTCAAAAGGATAATACTGTGACTATACAGGGTGTCTCAGAACAGGTTGCCCCATGTGAACCATGATTTTTGGCAATAAAAAAAATATTGCTCGCAAAATACTAATAATTATGTTCAGCAGTCTTTAATGTGCCATACCATTTTTTTTCCTATCCATTTTTGGAGCTTCCGTTATCAGATTATCGCAAATCTACCAGGGCATGTTCAAATACAGCTTTGGCAACTTTTCGTGTGAAGAGAGCTCTTTTATTAGAATCGTCATTCAGTGTGTCATTGAACATAATTAATAAAATCAATGACAATTCCCTACTAAATGTTGATAGTTAGTTGAATTGAACAGAAAACATATTTTCATCCAATATCCATGACATATTTGAATTTTAGACGGTATTTTAAACAATACATTGACATATCCTAAAATCATCCTTGTAATCACAAAGGCAGTTTTTTCAGTTGAAAGTCATTTATTTGTTCAAAAGTGGCCAAAGTGGGACTTGTTACTGAATTGATCATATCTCGGTAGTAAGGTGGTTAAATTCAATGGGATAAAGTGTATTTGATAGAAGACTAATTGGGCTAACCAACGGTTATGGGTCTACTTTACCTTTTTTATTCCTTTGTTTTGATATTCTTGCATCTTCTTTGATGAAACATGTAATATACTGATGCCATGCTAACAGCACATTATCTGCAGTGTTGTATGATGTATCATCTATGTCCTTGCCAAGTCTCAAATCTGAAATAAATAGGTATAGTTATTCAATCAAATCAATAGATGAATGCAAAACTTTGCAAACATTTGTATTTAAACGCCAGTTTCCACGATTGAAAAAAAAAAATCAAATTATATAGATATAATATAAGAAACGATGCTAGACTTTAATCAAGTCCACAATCGAATAAAGGGTAACACCATTATTTTAAGCAAGATCTGTATCTAGCATGAGATGTATGTTGCACTATGCAGTTGTACCAAGTCTTACTCTGATATGTGCAATATTTTAGAGAAACTGATGATCTGCCAATTTTAAAGATGACAGCCTTTGATATTGTTGTGCATTCATTATCTAGTGTCAGCCTGGGATTCCCTGGATGTAATCATCAAAGCCTCTGTTCCTCAATATTGGTACCTGTGCCATAAAACAGCCATATAGAAGGCAGTAGCCTTACACCCAGTTCTTTTTCCAGCCTTACATCTATATCCATTTCTAGCCTTACACCCATATCCATTTCCAGCCTTACACCAATATCTATTTCCAGCCTTACACCCATATCCATTTCCAGCTTTACACCCATATCCATTTCCAGCCTTACACCCATATCCATTTCCAACCTTACACCCATATCCATTTCCAGCCTAACACCCATATCCATTTCCAGCCTTACATCCATATCCATTTCCAGCCTTTCATCCATATCCATTTCCAGCCTTACACCCATATCCATTCCAGCCTTACACCCATATCCATTTCCAGCCTTTCATCCATATCCATTTCCAGCCTTACACCCATATCCATTTCCAGCCTTTCACCCATATCCATTTCAGCCTTTCACCCATATCCATTTCAGCCTTACACCCATATCCATTTCAGCCTTACACCCATATCCATCCTTACATCCATATCCATTTCCAGCCTTACACCCATATCCATTTCCAGCCTTTCATCCATATCCATTTCCAGCCTTACACCCATATCCAATCCAGCCTTACACCCATATCCATTTCCAGCCTTTCATCCATATCCATTTCCAGCCTTACACCCATATCCAATCCAGCCTTACACCCATATCCATTTCAGCCTAACAACCATATGGCTCATTCCATGAAGTTCGGGTATTTTGTAAAATAGCAGTTTTTGGGATTTAAGTCTGGTTATAAACTGTTTTACTCTATGTGTATATCAATAATTTTATGTGTCAAAAAACAGTAATACAGGGTGAGTCAAAAAAAAGTGTACCCTTAATTGAAAAAAAAAAAAAAATCAAGGCAAACAAAACTT
Source organism: Ophiura sarsii (assembly GCA_035610835.1). Classification (NCBI taxonomy): domain Eukaryota; kingdom Metazoa; phylum Echinodermata; class Ophiuroidea; order Amphilepidida; family Ophiuridae; genus Ophiura; species Ophiura sarsii. The sequence goes on from CM069441.1 coordinate 106,716,428, forward strand.
TAAATGATTGCGCCATTTCTTTGCTACCATCTGGAAAAAAAATCACGCTATTTGATGATACCGTTAAGTAAATATGACTATTTCTGTACAGGAGCTGTTTTTTCACCTAAAACACGGTTTTTAATTTCAAGCTTAACGAGCTTAATAATGTTTACTAGGATTATGATGTAAAGCATTACACATCTTGTTTATTAAAAGAATTAAGTAGACAATACACTTGTTCAAAATTGTCTCCTAATAGATTAAAACAATAGACAGCTTTAAGGCCTATTTATGACACAATTACCACACTTTAATCATTTCATAACAAAGGAATTGATCCTTTCGCTGTCGGTATTGTAATTTTTTATTGGTCGTATCTTATGAAATATAATGGTCAAGATCTGGAAAGCGTGTTCGGACGTTAAATTGGTCACTTTTATTCAAAACAGCGTAAAATAAGTTTCCCTCAACCAATCTAAACCAGATAAAATTCATATTAAAGCTAATTGATTTGTCTTTATACCGTAGTATATTGTTTTGAAAACAAACGAATACTTTTTCTAAAAAAAATCGTTGAAGTTGAGTACACTTTTTTTTGACTCACCCTGTAGGTTGTAGTTATGTATCATAAAAAATAAATAAAAAATCGACCCTTCCTTGAAGAAAAAATAAATAAAAAATAGGGTGGTGTCCAAGACCATTTTTGCTAAAAAACGTGACATGGAAAAGGCAACAATTAATATGAGTTTTATGTAGGCAAAAATATCATAGAATTGCTTGGAAATCGATTTGATTAATAAAAGATATATGTATTCATAGTTTACTGATCAAAACACCTCGTCACGCTGGACTGATTTTTCACCCAAGCAACATGCAAATTGCCTTTCCGATGCTACGCACGGTGTCCACAAAATATACACATGTAGCATCGGGAGTTTTCATTGCTGAATGGGGGTAGTTCTCTATCATACATTTCTAAATTATTTTCCAAAATTAAGAGCATTTATCAATTGAAAACTATGGCAAATGAGAATAAATTTCATGAAGACCATTCCATATATTCATGAAAAAGTATACCGTGCCGTGCGCATGGTGTCCTTACCATAAAATGTAGCATAGTGATAAACATCCTATGCAATTTGTGGGAATCCCCCCTGGAGATAAATAAAACATTCCATATTTCTTTTGTAAGGATAGAGGTCAATAGCTATCAGGTTTGTTTGGAATTTGCCACATGTGGGCTAGTTTTATCAAGGTTTCAGTCGCTGGTGTCCAATGGTAGCATCGGGACTTTTATGTAGCATCAAAATGTAAACATTGGATAGTTTTGTGAATGGTAAGTGTGATTGTAATTATTTCTTAATGTTGCTTGTATGTCTGTATTTATTAATGCATTTTTATTGAAAGGGAAACACTGAATCAGAATTTCTTTTCATGTTATGTTATTAATTTTGAGTCACGGACGCCATAATAATTTGGCGTCCATGTAGCATCGGGCATAGCATGGGCAATATTTTGCATTGGGTATCGTTATAGTTCGTTGAAATTGTAATTACTTTATTAATTTTTTTGTAGAATCACATCATGAATAAACTTTGAAGTTAATAATGAATTAGTTTTGCTCTTTTAATGTTAATATAGCTTATCAATACGATGCTACATGGACACCATGTCCATGTAGCATTTCATAAAATTTGCCTAATTAGACTAAAACAATTACCCCATTCGCAATTATTCATCACCCAAAACATTCAAAACATTGCCTAAATTTTACTTCACTTTACAGAAAAAATAGGCATATTATGAGAGATGTATATCTAATGAAATATATTAATACACAATGCTACATGGACACCATTTCCATTAACATTTCACTGAATTCACAATAAACATTCCCTTATTTTAGTTTTATTTACTATAATTAAAACAAATAATTGTCGATCATTTAAGTTCTCTATCCTTTGCTATTCTTTTTCATGTTAAATGAATAATAAATAAAATACTCCAGCATGATTTTAATATAAATATTTTCCTGCAACACAAAAAGTGCAACATGAATAAATAATCTACTCCAATAGCAATACACAATGTTCCATGAAGATACTTAGCCATAGGGTTTATTTTGTTTTGCTTTGCAGGTTCTTGACATTAATTCAGAAGACAGTTCTATCGTCCTGGAATTTATGGAGATGAAGACAAGGAACCCATCATTTTCAAAAACTAGTACCTTTCCAAAGAAATCCATCATGGCAATTAAATTATTTTTTGCAAACTGACTTTTTAAGTGATCAAACTTTTCAATCATCTTTATCAATAATAGAGGATGATTCAATCAGAAACGAGCAAAGAGACTAAGATCACAAAGGGTACTTTAAGAACAACACTGCATGAAGTTTGTTTCAGTGGACATCTTAAGTTTCTTTGATCAATGGTGTATTGTTATTGTGTAATTGTAAGAAATGGTGTCTGTGTAGCATAGGTAATCATGTTTTATGCTTCATGGCAGGTTATCTTTTTGTGTAATTTGTAGTTTTACAATCCATGTTATTAATTTTATCGTGTGCTTATAACATAAAAAGTTAACATCATAGTACATCCTCTCTATTGATCTGAAACAGATGCGCCTGTTCAAGCTGTTCCAAATATTTTAGGGCACGGTGTCCATGTAGCATCGTAATACTTAAGTACACAGAAAAGGTAAATTTTACATGAACAGTGTTTAAATAAATTTCAAGCAATTCACTCTGTGTATCTACTTGATATGATGAACAAGTAAACAAACCATTCACACTCAAATAATTGTAACAGTATGAATAGTCTTATTATTAACAATGTTACAAGACGCAGTGTCCATGTAGCATCGGTAGTGCATTTTATAACATTATACAGGTAAATAATACTTCATATACTTACTTTATGACTATAATGTAATCAATGTGCATGGTTTATAGAGTACTTTAAATCAAACAAATATTGATATGTACTTTATTTAAATTAATTATACAAATTGCAAAATAAAGAGTCACTTTTCAATGAGTTTTTACATAAAACAGTTAATCTACGATGTCTTGTTCGTTAAGTTATGTTCAACCTAGACAAATCTGGTTTCTTTTCATGTATTTGTGGTTCCAATTAGTTAATTGAGGTATAGAAACTTGGCCCACATCTTAAGCTAATTTATTAGAAAATGATATGGAAATGGGAAATGGTGTCCATGTAGCATCAGGATTTTTGGAAATGTCATCCAACTGTTGAACATGTGCGGTTATTTTACACCAAATGTTACATTAAAAAAAAAAGGTTCTACATTGGACTTTGGTAAATGTAGAACCTAAAAAAGAAGAAAGAGTTGGAAAATATCGATTTTGAAAATTTCACTTGGATGTCACATAATATGCCCCAACTTCATGGAATGAGCCATATCCATTTCAGCCTTTCACCCATATCCATTCCAGCCTTACACCCATATCCATTTCAGCCTTACACCCATATCCATTTCCAGCCTTACACCCATATCCATTTCCAGCCTTACACCCATATCCATTTCCAGCCTTACACCCATATCCATTCCAGCCTTACACCCATATCCATTTCAGCCTTACACCCATATCCATTTCCATCCTTACACCCATATCCATTCCAGCCTTACACCCATATCCATTTCAGCCTTACACCCATATCCATTTCCATCCTTTCACCCATATCCATTTCAGCCTTACACCCATATCCATTTCCAGCCTTACACCCATATCCATTTCCAGCCTTACACCCATATCCATTCCAGCCTTACACCCATATCCATTTCAGCCTAACACCCATATCCATCCTTACACCCATATCCATTCCAGCCTTACACCCATATCCATTTCAGCCTTACACCCATATCCATTTCCAGCCTAACACCCATATACATTTCAGACATGAGTTCCGGCCCCTCACTGCTGGGTTGAATACTATGATTAGTAATAGAGGGCAGCACATATCCATTATTCAACCAACCTGTTGCTTGTAGAACCTGTAGTATTTCACTTCTCTCTTGCTGTATCCTGGCTAGTAATAACTGCTCCCTGAGCTCTGACAGCAGAAGTTCTTTGAAATATACATCCTCTACTAATGGAAATAGTTGGTCAAATCTTTATGGCATGAATTAAGAAGAAAATAAAAAGAAGTGGTGTATTAGATGATTGAAAAACTTTAAAATGTTTTGCAATTCACATGAATAGTGCCCTTGCTAGACATAGGCCTTCAGTAATGTGGAGGGAGGCATAAAGGGGGCTCCATCATTGTAGTCATAAATATTGAACGGCGAAGCCAAATACAAGGTTGAAAATCTGCCCGGCGAACTTGACAACAACAAAAATGGCAATCGGTGTAGGAGGGAACCGGAACTAGGAGAAAACCTACAGGCGGGGATGGAATCAGCATACCAAGTTCAGGCAAGTGTCTCTTTTTGCAAACCCTCTTTGCCAAGGAAGTAGCATTGACCTACAATGTAATTTAAATGTATTCCAAATGAATTCCCGACAAGTGACCCAGCCGGGGAGTGATCCCGGGACCTCTCGCACCATAAGCAAATGCCCTATCCAGCGATCCACGCTTCTCCCCTAGATACTACATGTTCCCCTTTTAAACAAAATATTTGCTATAGTTTAAGTCAGTTACTCAGTTCCAAACTGGCAAACTGTGCATCACATGAGTGACAGGACACTGGACACATGCATGCCAAAATTGAATGTGTTCACTTGGATATACATTTGCGCTGGGAGAGATCAAAACATTTATTTCTCGCCAATTTGGAACTGACTTAACTATAAATAATGCATACCTTTTAGTAATTGCACTTGGTATCGCCTGTTTGACCTGGTTAATTTGATGCTGTCTTTCATCTATGACACCTTTAAGTTGACTATGCCTTCCCAACAAATGTTCTTTTTGCTTCTGGTAGAAAAGTCTCAACTTTAATAACTGAAATAAATAGGTAAATTGCTTATATAGTTATTAAAGTCATATTATGAGATCTAACCTTGAAAGCAGATTTTCTTGCAGATTCTAAGTTACAGATCGATATGATCGATTCCTAATTACTTCAAAATCATGGTTTGAATACATTGAAATTAAACTGTCGGGGTCTGCTCTGACAACTTATTTTCCAAGCTTTTTTTATTCGTAATTTATAGAATCACATGGTTTGACACCGGGTTAACACCGTTTCCAGCGTTTCCAGCTACGGTAGCAACTGTACAAAAGTGAACAATATATTTTATGGAATGCATGAAAATCTAAACAATTATGTTGAAAAAATCCTTAAATTGGAAGTAGATTTCCATTATAATTTAATAAATTTCTATGATGGTTTTTCACAGAAAATACAGTCAAAATAGTATTATTAGTCCAAGTCTTTCCTGATAAGTCAAACTTCATTACAAGAGAGAAACAAATATGTGTAAAAAATTAAAAAAGATCACATAATATTGCTTTAACTTCCTATTTCCAAGTATGCAGTGTCAAATTTCAAAAAAGAGTGTTTGCTTAAAATTGTTTTATGTGATCATAAGAATGCCTCAGAGCATCAGAGAGGTCAGAAATGAAGGCAGTTCAAAGCCACTGAAGGCTGTTGAAAAGAAATTAAGAAGTGGATAGCAAACTATTGTTGGTAAATCAGAAACAATTCCGAAATGTATCTTGGTGTAAGTTCATCAGGATTGTTCAGTAATTATAATAAGAAATTAGTTATTACCTCAACTAATTTTGGATTTGTCAAGATGAAAAATAAATTCTTATTTTAATTCCTAAATGTATATCCTACCTTATTAACATCAGTCTGTGTTGCATCATTTTCTTTTTTCAATTCTTCTAACAATTTCCTGGCATCTTCCTCCGACATCACTAAATCCAAATCTTTCGACATCTTCTGAAAAATGAAATATGTAAAATTTGAATAAACATACAACAAAATTATTTATTAAACAGGAAATAACAGATATAATTGCATTCAGAATACTTTGCCAGTGACATACCCAAGCAGTGGCGGCGGAGGCATCAGACCTTTTTGGGGAGGGGCTGGGGGGTTGATTATACACATTTAATCTATGGGATACTTGACAAATTTAAGTGGGGAGGGTTACATTACAGGGTCATGACATCCTATGTAACCAAACATACACTTACTATAGCGATAGTGGTAGAGATCGCATATTTTTGGCGGCGAACCATCTAGCGTGCTGAAAAAAACACGCATCCTAGGTACAACAGCGCCCTCTACGATAGGGGTAGAGTTCGCGCAAAATAGGGGTTGAGTTCGCAAATTCTACACGGGTCGGTTGGTAGACCGTATCGCGCCTGCGGCGGGCTCATCTAAATTGGACCTAACTTAAATCGGTTCGTAACAAGCCGGGTTTAGTCGCCTCGGCCGCAGGCGGCCTGCGGCTCCTTTTCTTACTAGCGCCTAGCGGCGGGCTATCCGCGTACGGTGCCTTCGGCCCCGCTTCACACTGTGAGCACGGAACAGAATCAAGTGAAGATTTATTTACAAATAATATTTTTCGTATAGTGTATACGGTACTTGTTGTTGTAGTGTATTTTTGAGGTATCGACCGTGCTGTATTGTGGGAGTTACTAATTTTCAGCAGCCAGGTACCCTTTTTCAGATCGCTCGCGATCTAAACCCTTTTGGCCTTACTATATCTATTCATATTAAGTCCTTTTAAAATGAAAGTATCTATAGCTGTACCGCGGGGAGCAAAGAGTGCAAAAGCAGAAACCCAATATCCTCTATTTACAGGTGATTGGGTGCTAAAGAATGCAATGTAAAAATTGATCGTCTCATCGCTGCAAATGGTACCAATAATGTGTGTCATGAAATGTTGGGGTGTGAACCCAAGTCCCAAGGAGTCATTACATCATCGAACTACATGTAGCTGCAGCAATGCTAGTGCTAGGACGTCTACACATTTCACTCAGTGTTTAAACAAACGGAAAGGTCCTTAAACTTTTACTAAAATCACAACACTTTTCCACTTTGTGTCCTAGGTCAACTGACGTCAGCAGTTTAAATGGTTAAAATTGCTCTTTCCTTTTAATCATGTTTTAATTATTGTTTTGGGTTTAATTTGACACCAAACTTAATTTCTAAATCACAATACTCATTGAGATCTCATCATTTAAAGCGACGCGCATCGATCAAATTAAGGAGTAAAATTGGTGTCTAAATTTGGCTAGCCATTATTTAGAGGTGTGCTACCTTATGTAGTGGTGCTCCTAGTGATGAGGGTTTTACAAATGAAATCAGTATTGCGTATTCACTTTATAACATAACCAAATAAACATTATAGTTCATGTTCCTTAAGATATTTTTTGAAAGTGTAGGAAACTTGATTACGAACGATTTATCCTGCAAGAATTGCATTTTACTGGAGGCACATCATTTGGCAGTTGTACTGCTAAACAAAGGTTTGTTATTTATTTCATAGGCCTTAAATTTGATCAACCTTGAGTCGACACAGTTAAACGTCCAAATATCCTATTTATTTAAACAGATAGGAAATAGAAAAAAACCTCCCAGCACTAAACTAGACTGGCCTAAACTATATTTATGTAAAAGTTTTATATGTAAATATAAAGGGAAGAAAAGCGTAAACATAATAATTGCGGTAATACAGTGTCTGTATTGGAGATCTTGCAGCATTTGGTATGAGATCTGTATGACTGTATCTATGGAAAGAAATATTTCCCAACACTCCATCCGGAACCAAGCGAGAAGGAATTTGGTTGTAAGCTGGTGAGCTTTTTAGATGTATTTCAATGAAATGAGCTGCTCATCCCCGCACTGTTTTGTCACTGTAATTATGTACGGTCCTGCAATGCAAGTGCAAACGTCATGGACATGGTAATTAAATTTGTAACTTTTGGGGGGGAAAAATAAAACCAAGCCTGTTTCAATTTACAAGAATCGTGACCATGTATATGAAGTCCGTACGTAGCCATTTTCTTATATTGACATCATGGCAATATCCTCAAATAGGTCTTACATACGGAATAAAGCACACGGCAGCTATCATATTTACAATGCAAATCAACTGCAAAACAATTGCTGCCTTGTGCTTTATTCTGTATGTAAGACCTATTTGAGGATATTGCCGACATCATTATAAACTAAAATGTTATAATAAGGTAATAAAATGAATAGGCCTAAAAATAAGCTTATTTAAAATTTTAAAAACCCCATAAAGCTTACTTTCATGACTTCACTTCAATGGAATAAGATCCTCCCGGTGCATTACGTTGACATTCTCCAGGTTTGTGTTTATCTAGACAGAAAATTAAAATCATCAACTAAGGCTTTTTAGCCGAGAGGCTTTTATATGGACTACACTTCTTTAAAATTCCGCGAAATTCCCGTATTTAGACAGCCCGTAGACTCGATGCTGCTATTGGTAAACGCAGCCAGTGTGATGCCGTCAGGTTATTTTTGCACGCCTCATTATTGCATTCCTGCATGCTGAAGCCCAAAACCAGGATTTTGTCGGGGGGGGGGGGGGGGGGGGGGGGGGGGGGGGGGGGGGGGCAATGTTGTTAAAAGTGGACAATTCCCCCCAAAATGTGCACCTGTTTACGAAGAAGTGGGGGTTGCGAATTTTACATTAAAGATCTTTTACAAATGTTGACCTTTAAAAAGCCACAAGTTTGTTTTCGCTCCCTACACCATTTTTGAAAACTTATTTGGAATTTTGGGGGTGGAAGAGATTTGGTTTTTTAATCACACATGAGCTATACTACAGGTCAATGTAATTAATTAACTCGGCAAAGTGAAACTCACGTTAACCCTCCAAGCAACTCCTTGCTCTAAGTACCTTAGGGTTCATAAATACTTTGGGTGGGGGTGGGGCCCGGGGTGGGGGTTGGAAAAAATGGAGGGGGGAATCAGAAGAAAAAAATGTCCTGCAAAAGGGGGATCAGAAAAAAAAGCCTGGTACTTAATAGGGGGGATCAATAAAAAAAAATCAACATTTTTGGCCGCTTCACGGACAGGAAAAAAGTCAACTTTTTTTCCGCGCTTCGCGCACAAAAACATATTCATATTTTCACGGTTCGTGCGCAGTCAAATCTACTATCGCTCGATTACTTGAACATACAGGGGGATCAAGAAAAAAAATCAACGTAAAGGGGGATCAAGAAAAAATTAACGCTGTTTGGGGGGGGGGGGGTGGGGGGGGGGGGGGGGGAGATCAAGAAGAAGAAAAATGTCCGAGGCTCAAAAATGTCCAACCCGCCCACCAAAGTATTTATGAACACTCCCTTAGTAAACACAACAGGCCAAAAGTAAGTCCCTCTCAACAGTTCGTCATAACATCGTAAGGTAAAACATTTTACCAATAAAACTTAGTTATAAATAATCCTACACAGTAAAAACTATTTTAAACAACGCCAAACAGTTGTTTAAGCCTGTCACTCTAACAACTATTGTTCAAACTGTTAAACAATTGTTTAAACAACTGCTCAATTGTTTAAACAACAAAAGTGGTTGTTTAAACAAGAATAAATTGTTTAACAGTTTGAACAATAGTTGGACAGGCTTAAACAACTGTTTGGCGTTGTTTAAAATAGTTTTACTGTGTATGACTGTTTCCTATAAGTGTTGTTTGAAAATGAAAGATGTCCATGACTTCATGGCTGAATGAGCTCAAATGGAAGACAAAAACTGCCCTTCTCAAAAGTCACAAAAGTTTATGAATTGCTTCTTTACTAATGGAAAAACACCTGTGCAGTGGCGTAGACAGAGGGGGGGGGGGGGGGGGGGGGGGGCGATCGCCCCCCCCCCCCCCCCAATATTGACATCGTGTCGGTTGAGATTGGCACTGTCGGTTCATTTGACCAGAGGAACCATGGAATTATGATGGTCAAAAGTACACATATGAAAAAAATTCGCGCGCTACGCGCGCATAACAATCACCTAAAATCAATATTCGTTGGTATAAGCGTGTTTAGAGCCAAAATGTACCTCAATCGTGCCAAATATAAGTGTAAAGTCAAAAAAATTCGCGAGCTACGCGCGCAGTCCTTCACTCAAAACAACTTGTCGGGTCATTTTCATTTCTCGCCCCCCCCCCCCAATATGAATAACCTGGCTACGCCACTGCACCTGTGGTTGAGTGAATATTACTGTAATGTGTAATCAATTCATGATCATTCAGCTATGTAAATCCCTTGGCTCAGAGCAGGCTTAGCACAGTGAGTTGTTACTTTTGGAAGGGCGGTTTTTGTCTTCCATTTGAGCTCATTCAGCCATGAAGTCATGGACATCTTTCATTTTCAAACAACACTATAGGAAACAGTCATAGGATTATTTCTATAAGTGTTATTGGTATGTTTTACCTTACGATTATGTTATGACGAACTGTTGAGAGGGGGACTTACTTTTGGTGTTGAGTTTATATTGTAATTGTTAATTGTTTGCAGTTTAAAGAGTTGGTCACTCATGGGGTTGGGGTGGGGGGGGGAGCAGTTACGCCACTGCTGTCACAAATATATGGTGACCTACCAATACCGCCATGTCGGGGCCGGGCCCCATGTCCCCTCGGGCTCCATCACAGAATTCTCACCCTTTTAACCATACTATTACTATTACTATCTCATCAGTCATCATGGAAAATAACTACACAGTTATATTATTGACATACATAGGGAGGGGGGACACCAAAAGTGTCGAATGTTTATCTCGGATAAAATAATTCAAGTGTGCAGTATAAAACTGAAGACATTGGATAAAGACGACCTGTTGATACCAAACTCGCTATTTGATGCAACCTTATGAGCCCGCATCATCGTCTGCTGGTCATTTTGTATAGAAGTCTCCCTCAATATTTTTAATTGCTATATGGAATGTACTTCAACTATTATTATTGGTGACATGTTGCAGTTATCTCCATGGGCAAAATCGTTTCGACCTTTGGAGCTATAAACTGGCTTAGTGTAGATAAACTCAAGTATAGAGAAAACTACCAGTACTTAACTTAAGATGATCAACAAAGCTTTGATAAAAATACAATATCAAAATCAATAATCAATAATCATCTTAGCACTGCCCAGCAACAGGAAACGTGTTAAACCGTGCTTACAAGGTATTCTAAGCTTGATAGAGCAAGAAAACTGTCAGTCATTCAAAGGGGCGGTCCACATAGTTCCCGGGATCCAATAGGATTGCATTTTGGTGACACGTTAGAAGGGGAAATTACCCGTCGGTGACTGAATGAAACAGGTTCCTAGCTTAATTGGTTCGTGTGTGGCGCTCTTCTAAAAACACAGTGCACAAACAGGCTGAAGTTTGCAGAAATTGGTAATTGATATAACACGGCGGGAGAAAGAACGGCGCTTCAACCGACACTGTCATGAAAATACCCCCGGTCCACATAGCTATCATTATTATTTTTCAAGCTAAAAAAGATAGGTTAAAGAGTAGTAAATTCTGCAGAAGATGATCCATGATATAAGTGTTTTGAACTTATACTTTTCACACAGGGTCCATAACTAGTTGATAGTGTATTCCTTCAACACGGAGCGTGAGGCTTAGGTCACAGTCCAATTACACGGGTCTGTGTGGCGTGCATACGGAAAACGGACAATAACTGCAGTATGATGCTGTTTCAATCAACCACTCAATCATTGAGACACTCAACCAGCGGGCGACGGAACGGGAAACACCACTAGAATTTAGGCGGCTATTTTAATTCTAACGGTGTTATGGGGCAAATTTTAGGGGGATGGAGCGCAGAGGTGGTTATGAAATTTAGAGGAGCCTGAAGTCCCTAGCTACGCCTATCCTATGCACTCAACCAATACACTGACTACCTCATGAAAACCATACTGGTTTGTTAAAGTGTGATGATGGTGAAAATGAAACAATTGAAGAAGTAAGGAATTAAAGAAGTCGACTACAGTCGAATCGGAAACAATTTACTCTGCAGTCAAGCTTGGCATGAGATGATATAAATGGGAGTAGGCCTATGCTCAAATTTTGCAGGGAATTTAGGGTTTTAACCAGAGCTCCCTCTCACCAGTGACCTAAGAACCGGGCCTAAGAACAATTGAAGAAGTAAAGGAATTAAATAAGTCGACTACAGTCGAATCTACGGTGGCCCTGAAGGGTCATGACGCGTTAACCAGATGATGACATGACGAGATAAATGACTAGATAATTGCGAGATAATTTACAGATGACGTGTTTATTGACTAGATAATTGCGACATAATTTACAGATGACGACGCGAATAATTGACGAGATGACGAGATAATTTACAGATGACGTGATTATTGACTTAGTAATTGCGAGATAATTTAAAGATGACATGTTTATTGACTAGATAATTGCGACATAATTTACAGATGACGTGATAATTGATAGATGACGAGATAATTTACAGATGACATGATAATTGACGAGATAATTTACAGATGACGTGATTATTGACAAGATAATTGCGAGATGATTTACAGATGACTTGATAATTGACGAGACGACGAGATGATTTACAGATGACGTAATATTTTTGCGAGTTATCAGTTTTGCCAATACCGCGCTTTCGTCGCGCAATTGGGCTACTTTTGATTTTGACTAGTGTGTCGCGTGTTGAAAAGGTGTGCTGTGGTTTGGTAACCCATGAACTCCAAATACTAGTCAGTGGTATTAAATTCTGTAAGCTCTGTGCTAGAGTAAGTTGCTATCTTCAGTAGATAGCAAGTCTATCAGAGTAAGTTGCTATCTTCAGTAGATAGCAATTCTATCAGAGTAAGTTGCTATCTTCAGTAGATAGCAAGTCTATCAGAGTAAATGGCTATCTTCAGTGATAGCAAGTATATCAGAGGAAGTTGCTCTCTGATATGCTTGGTGTCTACTGAAGATAGCAACTTACTCTGATAGACTTGTTATCTACTGACGATAGTAACTTACTCTGATAGACTTGTTATCTACTGAAGATAGTAACTTAACTGATATACTTGCTATCTACTGATAATAGCAACTTACTCTCAGGCGCGTAGCTAGGATTTTTTCCGGGGGGGGGGGGGGGGGGGGCAAGATCCCCATAACGGTCCCTATTTCAAAGAAACCAGGTCAAAAAACAGCTGATTTAACATGATTTTCCACCTTTTTCGTCCCCATTTTGCCAATTTCCCCCCCCCCTCACTCGCTACGCTACTGCTTACTCTGATATACTTGATATCTACTGAAGCTAGCATAGATAGCAAATTATTCTGATAGACTTGCCATCTACTGAATGAAGATAGCAATTTACTCAGATAAACTTGCTATCTACTGAATGATAGCATAAATAGCAACTTATTCTGATATACTTGGCATCAACTGAAGGAAGCAATTTACTCTGATATACTTGCTAAGCACAGAACGTACAGAACTTAATACCACTGACTGTACTCGGAGTTCATGGGTTACCGTATATGAGTGCTAATCAAGATGGCGCGGCAACATAGCATACGAGCTGCATTAGTCCTATCATGATACAGACAGCTGGAATAACTCTCAAAAAAGTCGTCAACACGTCGATAATCACGTCATCTGTAAATTATCTCGTCAATAATCACGTCATCTGTAAACTACCTCGTCAATAATCACGTCATCTGTAAATTAAGTCGCAATTATCTAGTCAATAATCACGTCATCTGTAAATTATCTTGTCAATAATCACATCATCTGTAAATTATGTCGCAATTATCTAGTCAATAATTACACCACTGGTGCGAGAGAGTTGGGCTAAAACACGATCTAATGTTCATGTAGACAACAAATATGTATTTGCTGCTGGCATAATTTAGCCTTATTTGCTGCTGGTATAGGTCAATTGTTGAGGTGTCACATATGTCAGGCTGCTCAGTTGCCCTCTTCAGCCTCACTCTCACCCAATGACTCCATTTGGTTTTAAATGCATTTGCTCTCACTCAAAGACCCCGGGGAAAGACCCATATTTTTAGGCAAATTCCTCACCCAGAGACCCTCATATTTGAGTGCCCAGGGCATAGGAATGAAATCAATCAACGTCACTCACATTTATATGGACAACCAGATGGAAAGGGGACGGGGAACTTTTGAGGTAGGGTCACAGAACTCGTGGGGATGGCAGGGAAGGAGAAAGTCCCCTTTTGTGGGTCACTGGGGTTTAATAAAAGCCATTGGTTCATAAGATTTGCAATGTGATAAAACGTAACCCTATGAAATGTACTGAATAAGACAATATTGTTCATCTCTTTGTCCACCCATTCCCCTTCTTTATACAAATACATCTGCCGCAGCATTACGTTGTCAAGGAAGGATTTTGATACAATGAGAAAAGCATACAACAAAACAAGACTTTTATAGTTTGCATTAATCTGAATGTTATTTTCAAAGTACATGCACAATACACAACGATCCAGTGCATCATCATCTAAAAAGCACACTATGATTAAAGTCAAAGTATTTTTTCAAAGTCAAAGTAACTTTTGAAATTGATGGTGAAATTCAAATGACCTTTAAAAGGCAGTGTGGCATAATCTTCACAAATAGGGATATTAAATTTCATAACTTACAAAGTGAATATTTTTATTCTGAAAGTCTATTGGTTATCATATTTAATTTTTCTCTGTTTCAAACAATGAATTTTATTATATTTCAAAAGTCAGAAACAGTACAATTCCCCTCATTAAAATGATAAGTCCACTGAGTGGTTTCTAACTAAGCTGCTTTCAATACACATGTTTTGTTCCTATTTTGCCTATATACTGTGTTTAGAAAACAGAGACAAGAAAAAACATGTGATTCGATGTTAAACACTTATGTTTAACATTGAACTCCCTAGACATCAATCTTGTCTCTGTTGCAAACACTGTATTTACAGTGTATTACAATGTACTGCCGTACAAGTAGGTTACTCTGTGAAACACATACTTTAAACTTCTTCATATGCTTACAGCTTATACATACTCTATTATATCTAATGATCTTTTCAATATAATACCATAACCCCCCCCCCCCCCCCCACCACTTATAAGGGTATAAGATTAAGAGTATGACCATTTGTGACGCGATCAAGCGGAATGAGTCGGATGTCAGGAATATTGAATTTGTGCTATAGGTAAAAAGAAGTAACAAATTCTTATGTTTTACTTTGTTTTCTCAGTTGGTAAATTGTTTGTAACTTAAAAACTAGAAGTTCAATTCTAGTGGGGTTTGGACCATACTGTAGCATTTTCCATCTGCTTTTAAATGTTGGACAAATATCAAAATTCAAAACTGCCGACATGTGACTCATTTCGCTTGATCACGTCACATTTGTTGTCTGGTTCTATGAAATATATGTTCATTCAGTATCTGTCTGGTCCAGTTTCTTCATCATATCTTCCGGTATGTCCACCTCATCCAGATTTTCCATTCCTGGTTCAGGTTCATCTGCAATCAGTAGACTGACAAGGTTCTCACAGGCGACTATTACCGAATCATTCTCCTCCCATTTATGGAACTCTCTCATTATCACATAAGTTTGCTTGTCTTTGACCATTTGACGGCATTCTTTCTTGGCACAGAGCTATACGTTGTAAGAGGGAGAAAAGTAGAAAATAAATTAGAAGTACATGTACATAGAACGTATCTTTAAATTTTTATATAGAACATGCAGATAATACACATTACATCGTTACTAAGCACTAATTTGATTTATTGTTGAAACGCTCCCATTAATTTACTTCAATTTTCCCAATCACTGAATTCAACACGAACAAAACAATTGAATCATTCTGTGATTACAATTCATCAACATAATTACATTCTTATAGGATGCACTGAATATGTTCTTGCATGTGCCACTATCCTAGACACAGTACAGCATTCTATTAAATCAAAGTGATCAAACATACCTTGTTGATTGCTTCAATCAACATCTTCCGTATCTCTGGGTCAGGTTCACGTGTCTTGTCCTCATCAAGATACTGCAAGTCATCAGGAAGACCCTTCATATCATCCTCAGAAAGCTCCTCTGGTCCTGCCAATGGGAGCAGCAGATGTGGCAAGATGTCTACAGTTTCACTCAACAACCATTTATGACAATCTGTTTTAAAGAGAAGCAAGACGTTACAATGTGAATTCATTGAACTTCTTCAGATGTCTGTAAAAAGATCTGTTCAATTAGCCTCAGAGCATGAGAGTGAGTTCCTTTGGTGTTCATCAACTGAGTTGTGTTAGGGGATATCATGATACATTCATTAGAATTAGTGTTAATATCACCCCCAACTTGAGCTAACATGAAGTATACAAGGGATGGCACTGAATACTGATATGGTTGGTAAATTGAATATCATCAGTCATTATGGTTCAGGTTCAAATCAGATCACTGCCACCAAATGTAATATGGTTTTCTCACCTACAATTAAAGACTCTACAATACAAGGGATGACACAAGTCACAAGTGACACAACAACTAATAAAAAGGTTCTGAAGATGCAAATGTGGCAGTTGAATATCACCAGTCAACTCAATGATGTGGGCAAGTTCAAATCCCACTGCTGCCATCAAATGTATATAAAAGGGACTTTCTTCAAAGAGTTGTTTCAAATGACTGCCACACACTACACAGAATGTAAGGGATTTTCACCAGTAAGAGTTGTTTCAATGATGAGGATTGGGGATGTGGGCAAGTTCGAATCCCACTGCTGCCACTAAATGTAATGGTAGTTTTATGGCACTGAAAAGAAAAGTTCTACTGTGGTAATTAAATAAAATAATACTAAAAAGTATTATGTATGGAGGGCCTTGCATTTGTTTAGAGCAAAGCTCTAACCATCGATAAAATATCTGATCTGGCACTTCACTTGGTCTACCTGTTTCAAAACAGCAATTCCTGAGGGCTGCTACCACGCCACGTCTTCTCACATTTGAACGTGTATACTGGGTAAACGGTAATAGCCTTTGAACTACACAACGTTCCCTGTCCAATACAAACTTTCTGCCTTCCACAAGTTGAGTCAAATTTTCTAAAACATCCGCCAGATAATGTAAGTTTGCTTTGTCGTTGAATCCTATTCCTGTGTTACAAAAAACTTCCACTAATTTAGCAAGGTCTGTGGAACATTCAGAGCCCTTGAGAATGTCCATGACTTTTTGGCAACCTAACCCTGTCCTTGATATATTTGACAAGATCATGCAAGCAGAATCGACAACCGGACAACTGGCATCCGTTATCATTTCAAGAAGTGAAGAAGGAAAGTCGGTGTCATTGCACAACAGTTTGACAATGTCTTCTTCGCTGGATAAATTGATCAAAGCTTTAAACACATCTTTACACACTTCTTTGTGTATGTTAATGTTCTGGGTTAGTCCTATCAAGGCTTCGGTGAAAACTGGATCGGCAGACAGTGTTTTTCGGCCTTCAGAAGTTCCAGTGAGACTTACGACATGTTCTATGGCTTTATCCTGTACATCTTGCCGTACATCCGGTGACACAAACTGTAGCAGTTCTTTCAAAACCTCCGATTCTGCCATGGCAATGTCTTGATGTTCAATTTACATGAAGTATGATTCAATGATGATGTCTAAAATTCAGACTTTGTGTTGTAAACACAGACAGGTGGAAGGAGCAGACATTTAAATTGTTTCTATGAATTGTTTTATTGCTTGCCTGTAAAAATGTTAGTATAATTCTTCCTTTGCCTATTTTTTATCAATTTACTTACTTGGTTTAGTAATATTGTGGTTATAAAATACAGATAAATTAATATTTATCTCAATACATGAAAATATTAGTGATTGATTTAGGATAAACTAAACATAAACTAAAAACATATGACCACACGTGTTTGACCTTTCACCCTAAAAATCATTGTAACAAAATATTACAGGACCTAGTTTTAGACGTTTACTGTTTATTTCATACAGTATATACATTTTAGCAGCTGAATATATGTATTTTATATTATAGATTAAATTTGACTCGAGAAATACATTTTTATAACATGATATCGGATCTGTATTTAACTTATTCTCAGCCACACTCAGCTATATAGAATTAAGTAATTAACCTTTGACATTGAACTGGTGACATGTAAACGAAATCGGTGGTGATACGGGTCTTTTAAAGTTCTAGCTTTACTTAAAGTTAATACAAGTCATACCAATATCGTTTTCCCTCTCATTTCGACTGTACTTATTCAGTTGATTTCTAATTTGCTTTGAAATATTGAGACATAAGTTCATTATGCCCGCTTTCCGTAGCTATTTTAAACTTGCAAAGGTAATTTGCGGCGTTACGACAGGTGGTGTTATCACTGCAGCAGTTGTGGTGAGAAATTCCCAAACCGCCGGCGGCCCTGATCAGCAGAACCAATGTAATAATTTGATGCCGACTGTGTTAGCGTCATGGACAACCAATTTTACTCCTAGTGTACAGTGGGATGACAACTGGGACAGGTATTTGCTAAGTTAGAAACACTTCATCATTCTTAATGTAATGTACGAATTATTAAATTGGACCACCAAACATAAACAACCATCATTTAATGATTTATTACTAGTAGTGCAAGATTGCAGTTGAGTTGCACCGTCTTTTTCACTTTTACGACTATTAAAGGTAGATGTTCCGATTTTCAACTTGAAGTTTTCTATTCGACATGAAAGGTCATCCTCAAAAACGTTGTATTCCAAAGTTTGAGTTGCATAACTCTAATGCATGGTTATTATTTTAGACGCACAAGATGCCGTGAAATGTGCCCATTGAGTTTTACACAAACTAGCTCTGTTTCATAGCTCTCATACGTCGTGATACAAACTATATTGGTGGTTAACCACGTTTTTTCTCAGTAATTCGATGTTATTTCACTGATTTCTTCGTAATCATACTGATTTGGACCGTCAAATTTCAGTATGTTAATCATAAAAATATGAATTTTCATATGTCATGATATGAAAATCTCCATTGCGGGCATATGTTTGAGAAAAATCTGTTTTTATGAAAATGTGATCGGGTCATCTACCTTTAAATTGGACCGCCAATATTAAATTGCACCGATGTGTTCGTTGTGCAATGACTGACTGGTGCATGGGTGATGCACTGCAGTGGCGTAGCCAGAGTGGGCTGGTGGTCTCACCCCCCCCCCCCCCCCCCCCAGATATTTGAGTGGCATCGGTCGTGATTGGCACTTACTGTTGGTTGATATTGACACTGTCGGCTATTGAGAACTTGATTTTTCGCGCCTGTTTGAGGGACACCACGTCATAACCCGCCCCGCCCCTACTCTTCTCAAGTTTCTGACTCGACAGCAATTCACAAAAGTTGACTTTCTGGTAAAGTACTTGTTCACTTTCATTTTTTGCCCCCCCCCCCCCCCCCCCCCCCCCCCCCATGTGAAAAACCTAGCTACGCCACTGGGTATTAATTCCGCGCAGCAAACAGGGTAAAAACTCGAACTTCACGGTTCACCAACTCGAAGTACAAACCAACTTGACATACAAACAAATACGAACCAACTCGACAGTATAACGACTCAACTTCACATGTGATCAACTCAATGGATGATTGAATGCATGCGACCTGCACAGTGTGCACAGCGCTAAATTTGTGGTTGTGAATATGAAAATGCCTCGTGTCTGTATAGTGTAACTGTAGGCCGAGAGTGTAGGCCGCACCTAAAAACCTGGGCTTTGTTATGGACCCCTCCCCAGCAAAGCTGTAGGCCTATGCCTTGTTTGTAATGGGCATTGCAAACTTTAAACACTAACCTTAGGTACCGGTAAATAAGATTGCTGAACAATCTAGATCGTTCCCAGTGATGTGTTTCTGTACAGTATGTCATTTGTTGTTCAAGCGAATGAGCAGCAACTTGCCAAAGTTGGGATAGCAAAGCGATCCTTGCAATCACAAGTTGTACATTGTATCTTTCAAAGTTTCATAAATATTTTGCCTTTTTTAGTTAAAGGGGCATTGAGAGATATGTATGGGATTGCGCCCTCAATTATCACGGAAATCAGTTTTTTTGCATCAAAGTGATACTTAGGCAATATTTAGGCATATACTAACTACCATCTCAAACAGTTTACCAACATTCACCGTTTATTATATAAAATTTCATGATTTTCTTAGTTTCGATATGGTTATATCGAAACCCAGGTGCTGAATTCGGAAGTAATGCATCGTTTTACAGTACACAGACTTCCGCGGCAAATCTCAACCCGGAAGTGCCGTTATATATGCTTATTTTGTCATGAAGGCGATGTCAGAATTGTATGACATTTTTAGATTTGGGCTAGCTATGTTGATGATTATCTTTACGTTATACATCTCTCAATGCCCCTTTAAAATGAAATCACAGCTCATTCTCATTATCCATCATGTTCAATTTTCTTTTCAGGAGAAACCCAGAGAGTCTACTTCATCCTTCAAGAAGCAAATCTGACTTAACAGATGGTACTACTGATGATGTTAAAGCCAAGCTGCAGAAACTTAAACCCGTTGCTAACCGACACATCTTGATGATCCGACATGGAAATTATGATGTAAATGCTGAGACAGATGAACTTCGGATATTATCACCTCTAGGTAAATGGAATGCAATCATGCATAACTTAGTAAGGCCAAATAAACAAAATTTAAAGTATATTGTCCGCGCCATCTCCGTCTTTTTGCTGCTGCACTATTTTTTCGAAATTAGAAATTTCATACTATGTACTTGAAATTGTAAACTTTTAAACTGCTATACGAGAGGGTATCAAAAAGTTTTAGAAATCACCCAGAAGTGAAGGTGCCAGAAAGGCCATTTGAGCCCGTGGTCTAAAAGGAGGGGACCTCAAATATTTTTGCATGGCCAAAGAAATTTAAAAAAATTGAAGTTCATCAAAATGTGCGAAAAACATTCAAAATTTAATTTGTTGAATATTCAGAAAATTAATTTGGCAACAATGCGAGTTAGGAAATGAGGACAGTGCGTGACAGGCATTGTACATCAACTAAATACGGCAGGTTTTTTATATTGCCTTCATGTAATATTGACAAGATGGATGAATTCAGATTTTTCAATAAGTCTGCAATGTATTATTAAGCAATGACAAAATGTTGACATGTATAACCATTTGCACATACCCACCCCAGATAACATTTTCTATGGTCTTTTGGCAATTCATGGCATTCAAAGTAATTGAAAACTTTTGTATGGTCTGGTCAGGGATATTTCTAGAAATGAACGTAACACAAGATATAATTATTCTATGATTTACACAGGTAGAGAACAGGCCGAGTTGACTGGTTTACGTCTTAAAGAGCTTAGTTTCCCCTACACTGTCATGGTGAATTCATCAATGGCCAGGGCGATAGAGACAGCTGATATCATAGCAAAGTCCCTACCAGATGATCTACCAAGGGAACAATGCGATATGCTAAGAGAGGGTGCACCTATACCACCAGAACCACCTATTGGACACTGGAAACCTGAAATGAGGGTAAAAAGAGGTGTTTTTTTCATATCTTTTTTTCTTAGTACTTCAAGATTAAGCCTCACAAGGGGAGTTGAGTCAGAATTAGCCTATGTTAGAAAACGATTTTACACAAATTTCAACGACTAACGATTTTACACAACTTTCCCCAACTAACGATTTTACACAACTCTCCCTGACTATCAGCCAATAAGTGTTGTAAACCATATTGTAGCCCATGATGCCAATGTTTGAAAAACGCTTTCAGTTTCGCTCTGGTTACCATGGTAACCGAGCAAGGCCTCTTATTGGCTAAAGATGGGAACAGTGAACTCAAAATCTAAATAACCAGAACTGGGGTGATATTCGGAGGGATAGCCGGATAGGTGCATGGGAACAATACACATAAAATAATTTCTCCAGAATTTTTGAATGGTTGCCATGGTAACCAGGCCGCAGCCAATCAGGGGTTTCACACCATAATTCAAGAATATAAAAAACAAAACCTCTTCATTATTTTGTAGACAATACTCTTATTAACATCTGTGCCAAATTTCATTACAATCAAACATTACATTTTTGAGTTATCAGTGTTCCCATATTGCCATTTACACCTTTTTGCTGTTTGGTGATACAGGCTGTTAGTGTTTTGAATCTCATGAGGGCGCTTTTGCATATTAGTCAGACACTTACTAATATAATATTGTTATTTTTAGTTGAAGATTGAATTATCACCATTTTAAATGAAAGAATCATCAAAATCGAGCAATGCATTCTCTTTTTATTAATTTTTAAATTAATTTCCGTATAAATATATAGCAGGGTGAAAAACAATAAAATACATAAGAAATTCATCGTTACAGCATTTCTAACCCAATTTAAAAAATATATAATTAGACCAAAGTTAATGCAACATTAATTTTAAACTATTTATTTCTTATATTTTTAAAATGACTTATGCATCACCAGGTGAGCGTTTTTGTGTATAAAAGTATAGGAACTGCCTTATTTTGACCAAATTTTGAATTGACTTCCTAAGTATAATCGGTCATATCTCGAGAACTACATACCCGATTGCGATCAAACAAAACCTTCTGAATGAGTAAATTCCACAGAATCTAATCACTACATTATCTTACTTTTGCCAGTGTGTAAAATTCAGCAAATTTTCCAGACTCAACTCCCTCTCCCTTTTAGAAGGGGGCTGTATACGGTATACCCCCAAAACCTAAACAATTTTATGAAAAAAATTCCTAAAGAATTATCTTTATAGATGATTTTGGTGCAATTTCTGCATTTTTACCAAAAACAGATTTTGTGTTTTATAATTTTGAGCCAAAAAGTGGGGCTTTGTGTCAAAAATAAAAATCAGCATTTCTAGGGAAATTTGATACCAAAATGACGCTGTCGCATTTCCTTTCCAAAAATGTATCACATAGTACAAAAGTTACAGCTCTAGATAAATTTCATATTTTTGGGGGTTAACAGTTAACACCCCCTTTCATTTTGGTTGGGAACTGAGGTATATTTTTCATGGTACCGTACCCATGCACAATATTCCACTTAATTTGAGCCTTTATCAAGATGTGTAAATGTGTTAAGTCTCAACCGACACGAGTCTAATATTTGGATCCCCCTGGCTATGCCACTGTGTTCAGTCATTATACTAAACCCTGTGGTGTAAACTGCATTACCACACCATGCATTGCAAATAAGATAAGACTCGTTCAAGATTTTCATTTAGGATAAATATTTGCATTTTCCCATTTAATTTACATGTTTAGACTAGAGGGGTCATTCATTTTATTTGGAATGAAGCAGGGCATGATTAAATTAAGGCACATATTCTTGTAGGCAATCAAATATTCTTTTGCATGTAATACACTCACTAACCATAAGACCAGCCAAATGTAGAATGGTAGAGAGTGGTTTGAGATAAATAATCAAGTTTGCTTGCTTACTTGCTTAAGGCGTCCCGAAGGGACGAACTTCTGTGATGGCCTTCCATACTGGTTTTTCAAGCATGCAGTTTTTCATGTCCTGCCTAGTAAGTCCTGTATCCTCTGATAAAAGCTTGATGTAATTCTTTCGTGGTGGTCCTCTAGCCTTGTGTCCATGCTTGGGTTGCCACAGGAGAACTTTGGAGACTGCTTCCTCTTCCCTTCTGGCACAGTGGCCGGCAAATTTTAATCTCCTCCGTCTTAGCCTCTCTGATATTGGTAGCAGGTTCCCATATAGATCTTTGTTGGTGGTGTGAGATTGCCATGATACATTAAGTGCTTTTCTTAAGAGGCGAGTGTAGCAACCATCCAGCGCTTTTCTCATTTTAGCTGTTAGTGTCCAAGTCTCAACTCCATAGGTCAAAACAGATTCAACAGTGGTGGTAAACAGCTTTATTTTCAGGTTTCTTGGGAGTTTACTATTCCATATTTTTGTCATGCTGTTACAGGCTTTCCAAGCTTGAGCCTTTCTTATGTTGAAATCTTGCTCACTACCAGCAATCCAGGCACCAAGGTATTTGAAGTCTTGGACAATTTCAAGATCATTACCATCCAGTGTTTTAATTGGTGTTGGAGCTTCTTTGTACAGCATTGCCTTTTTTTTTGGCGTTCATCCCAAGACCAACTGTAAGCGCAGCTGCTTCCACCAGATGTAGTAGTTCCTCTGCATCCCGTAGATTGTCAGCAAGGAGAGCAATGTCGTCTGCGAACTCAAGGTCTGTAATTGTCTGCGGCCCTATTCTCCTACTTTGCCTGGGAACAAGTGTGAAGCCTAGTTGCTCTTCTTTTCCTGCCAATGCCTTCCTCAGTACATAGTCTAGGATGATTATGAACAAAAACGGTGCTAGTGTATCACCCTGAAGAACCCCTGCTTGAATTTCGAAGTCCTTAGTGATGCCATCTGGAGAAGTAACATGTGCTTTGGTTTGTTGGTATGTATGTCCAATGGCAGCCACTAGCCTCTCTGGTACACCATAGGCTCGTAATATATCCAACATCTTACCACGATGGACGGTATCAAATGCTTTTTTGAAGTCTATGAAGACCAATGCTACAATGAGGTTGTTGTTCTTAATTTCCTCTACTATCCTTCTTAATGCCAGAATTTGAGACACTGTTGATCTACCTGGGCGAAAACCATTTTGATTGATTCGTAGAACCGGGTCTATGTGAGGTCGAATTCTGTTAAGGAGCAGCCTGTTGTAAGTTTTTGCTACAATGGACGATAAGCAGATTCCCCTATAGTTCTTTCCTTCTCGTAAATCTCCACTCTTTGGAATTGGGATGAGATTTAGTATGGACCACTGGTCTGGTTTTCTCCCATTTATCAGCGCATCATTGCAGAAGTTAAGAATTATATCATCCAGGTCACATCTTTTGAGAACTTCCGGTGGGATCTCGTCTTCACCGGGGCTTTTGCCTTCAGTAATATTCTTCTTGGCAGCGTTGTATTCTTCCTGATCAAAAGCGTCTGTTCGTATGTTAAATTCCTGAAACAATTGACTTATTTCTTCATGCTCATTTGTTATGACAGGGGGATTTCCGAGTAGTTTCTGGAAGTGGGTATGCCAGGATTCCAATCTTTCTGTCTGTGTTTCACCTTTGATCTGTCCCTTTTTAGCTGTTCCCAAGATGCTTTATGCTGACAGTTTATGTTGGAATTTTCTACTTGCTTGATCTTCCTTCCTAGGATCTCTTCATTTACCATCTGGTATGTGCTGCTTCGGCTGTTCTTCTCAGTTTGCAGCTCCGATCTTGATATACATGATCCCTCCTGGATGTCAATGAGTTGAGCCTTTTGCAGTTCTTTCCTGGCTTCCTCAATCCCAGGGTCATTCCAAATGGCTTCTTTGGGTCGCTTGGGGCTTTTGGGATCAGTTTCTCTGTTGCTTCCCCGTTTGCTTGTATGAAACATTCATAAGCCAATGTGGAATTCTCATCACAGCTCTTGTGTAAGACACTAAATATGTTGCGTACCTCTACAGTGTAACGATCTTGTAGCTCAGCATCCTGTACAAGTTGTTTCCAATCATATTTTACTTTCCTTGGTGGTGTTTTCCCGTTTGCTCTGAGACTCAGTCGTACCTTTGCTGTTACAATGCGATGATCTGATCCCACACTAGCAAATGAGTTGAATGCACAAGAGTCGGTTACACTATTCCTCCATTTCCTTCTTACTTGTATGTAGTCCAGTTAAAACCAGATGGCAAGATACATGTCCAGAGCCTGGTAGCTTTCTTTCTGAAACAGACATTTGTTATAGTGAGATCGTTTTCCATTGCCAAATTGTGAAGCATTTCTCCATTTCTGTTGGTTCTTTCATGGTAAGAGAACTTGTAGTTGTCCTTGCCAACCCGGGCATTGAAATCTCCCATTACGATCATAAAATTGTGCACTGGTACTTGCTTAACTGCTTTGTCTAAGAGTTTGTAGTGTTCTTCTGCTACCTTCTCCTCAGACGTGTTTGTAGGACAGTAGGTGATGATCACGGTAGTTTTGGGGTTTCCTCCAAATGTTGCACACAGGCTTTGGCGCTCAACAAGATTCCAACACCACCATTAGATACTCCTGCATAATCAAGTTTAATACCTATATAATATTCATTTTTTCAAAGACCTTGCTTCTTGTTTTGTTTTTCACACACTCCCTCTTTAGCAGTTCTTTGAGGATGGTGCTAGAATAGAAGCAGCCTTCCGCAAGTACTTCCACAGAGCAGATCCGGAGCAAGCAAAGGACAGCTATGAGATACTGACATGCCATGCTAATGTTATACGCTACTTTGTGTGCAGGTTAGTATCGTATAAATATCATTGTGTTGTCTCAAGTCCATCCAATTTTGCAGTTTCTTTAATTTTAAATTGATCAATATGAGAAAAATAAATGTTCTTGTACAGCTAAAAAGCAACAAAGAGAAAATTATAATTTGATTTACTCGCCTGTTGGGAGATTATGCAGCCTTAAAGTAATGTTATGTAATGGTGGTTTGACTTTGGGTCATATTAAAGTATTAGTGACTGTTTGGGGTGTTATTTTTACGGGAAATATTAACTGACCTGGGATCCCAAATAAATTTTCAGGCGGGATCCCAAATTCCTCTAAATGTACTCTGAGTTGACTGTTGGGGTGATACCTTTTGTTGAAATTGTGTCATGCATGTTACAAAATGGCTGCACAGTAAACACAGAAGTGTTAAGGGTAGTGTCAACCCTTGCCCTTTTGAGCCTTGTTTTTTGCTTCTACGTTTGAAAATATTTAATAAAAGTATAAAAAAGTATACATTTATTGAAAGTAAAGTGAACATGGAATCTGATTATGACATCAGTTTGACTTATACATACCCATATTTTGATGAATTTACACAAAAAAGTGATTTTTGTTGTTGTCAGAGAGCATTTATAACTAAAAATATTTATTTGATATTTTTTCTAATGTTGATTGTCGTAAACAAAACAATTTTGCCTAGGATTTGGGTTATTTTCTTCTTTTTTTCGAAATAACCATTATTTTTGGAAATATTTAATGTTAGTATTTTTGGCATAAATGTTACTATGAATTGGTGAATATCTCAAGTTAAAATGCAAAAATTGACAAATGAGAAAACCTATCCTAGAGCAAAATGTTCTCTATAAGATAACACTTAACAGTAACAGTTTAAAATTCTATAGCTTTTACTTTGAGTTATCTTGTTTGAAAATTCCTTTAAAATTGAACTTCTAGAGAGTGCAGATTTAGTAAAAAGATTGACATTTTTCACCATTTAAAGCTAAATTAGCACGAAATACATGGGGCGTGTGACTAAAAAGGTATACTATATGAACGAGTAATTAACATAGAAATAAACTATCAGATTCAATTTATATTGTCAAAATGTGAAGAAATTAGCAGAAAACTGAAATTTAAATGATCGTAAGATTGGCCTTTGTTTACATTTTAGATGTTTTGCTCTCTTTTGCTTCTTGTGTCTTTTTTCAAGGACTCACTACCACCCCTCCCTAGTAACTCTTACAACTAACATTGAATGCTGATTGTAGTTGCCTAGTGTAAAAGCTGTCTAGTAAAGTAAAGGTTGATTATAGTCTATTTATCCATCACGAGACAGTGATCATGACGTAACTGCATATTCTGCTAATTGCAGCACATAAACGCATGGTGCTATACTTGAGGCACTGGCATATATACAGGAGCATTGAAAGACGGAAGATACATACACGTGCGTAAATGCTGCTCCTGTAAAGGTATCTCACTGTCCAGAGGAAGACAAATAGAGTATAGTGACCGTCAGTACCATACCGTGTAAAGAATTAAATAGTCAGCTTTATTATTCAAATTAATTTCTATTTGGTAGCTGTAAATACCTTCAGGCTCTTACTAACCATAATGTCTTTGTCTCACACAAATGCTACATACAGGGCACTGCAAATTCCACCTGAAGCCTGGTTACGAATCAGCTTGCATCATGGGAGTATCACATGGGTTACTATTCGACCAAGTGGCCGAGTCACGTTAAGAACTCTGGGAGATAGCGGTCACATGCCACCGGCCAAGATAACAAGCAGTTAAGGATTAGAAGTTCAAAATGTCTTCCAAGATTGAAGGATGGATACTACTACATACTAGGTTTAGTCAAGTGTAACCATACATGACAACAATTGTATATTAATGTCAAGTACCCAATCTAACCGCCATGTACACTCGGCACACAGCTTATTTATTTGTGATAAGTTTCTGTAAGGATGTGGTTGTTTTGTACTGTATAAGCTTAGCTATAGGTGGAGAGCGTTGATATGGTACTAAGATATTTAGGTATTTTGTAGTATGTTACAGGGTTTGTTTGTTACTACTTGGCAATATTCAAAAGTGATAGTTAACAAAGTTTGAGGTTTAGTGCCTCAGATCTCTATCTGTAATAGCTACCTGTTTTGTATTGGTCTCAGGTATTCTATATGCTTAGAGCAGCTACTACATATATGG
This sequence comes from Ophiura sarsii, assembly GCA_035610835.1. Classification (NCBI taxonomy): domain Eukaryota; kingdom Metazoa; phylum Echinodermata; class Ophiuroidea; order Amphilepidida; family Ophiuridae; genus Ophiura; species Ophiura sarsii. The sequence goes on from CM069441.1 coordinate 106,744,817, forward strand.
CTTTTTTTGCACTAACATCTTGTAATATCAAAGGGTACTATCTGTAATCTGCCATGTGTTTTATACTTCTGGTGCTATATATGATGTTCAACAACTCCCCCATACCTTTGAGTTAAACAACGCTGCTATGGGCAACCATCGCGCCGATATCCGCACCACACGGACAATGTTTTCACGCAATATGCGATCGCAGTTGCAATGTGTGTTGTTTTTTGGAATGACCATGCCAACTGTTTTCATACCAGTTTTGAAACTTACAGGAACTTACTTTATAGGTTAGTTTGTCATTTTTTTGCTGAGTGATGATAAGGATGGGGTGCTACCAACTTCTATGTCTTAGACCATCATTTTAAGTTTGAGTGTGCCAAAGGTCATGTGTTTAAATAGCAGGTCAACACTTTGCTAACGAAAGTCAAAGTGGTTTTACTGAAAAATTCCAGGTACGTACAAGATCAAAAGTTCAACATGTTTAATTTAAATGTTACATGAACTTTCATGCCAAGTAGTCAGACAATGCTGTCAAAACCATATATAGATGCGATGACAATCATACGATGCATGTTATTCCGTCAAAGACTTGTTCGAATCACTTGATACATACTTTGGATCTCAAGTTAATATATAACGTGGTACTTGAGTACTGATGTCAGCGCATATTTGAAGTTAATGCATCATAATGTTGGATACATTTTTTACTTGGTTCTCTGGGTTTATGAGAATGATCGATTATTTATCTTTCCCAGTAGGCCAGTGCACATAAACGCTGAAAAAACAATGTGCTTCTGACCGGATACAAACCAGCAACCTTTGCATGAGATCTGCAACGCTCTTACCAATAGCCACAGAGGCAACCGGCAGAGAAGGATCTTAAATTCATTATGTTGTGCGTGTAACTCCAATGCGACAGCGTTTTCATCCACATGCAAATTATTCATATTAAGAAAGAGTCGGTACCAGGGGTAAATAGCTGTTGGTATAAATCCAATTTGTCCAATGATCTCCAGTCATTTTGTTTAACCAATTTGAATAATAATATTTTGTTTTTTGTATCAGGATTTGACCTAATTATCAGTAGAGTGCATTATGCTGGTTTCCTGCATCAATGGACTCCACACGACTCATCCATAGATGCAGGTACGCGCAAATCATGTCATCACATTGATTTGCTGGCATAAAAGATATGCATGGTATGACGTAAAATAATCCACAAATAAATTCGGTCAATGCCAGGTTCACGCTCTGGAATGATAACAAATTCGTTGATTGGCACAAAATACACTGTTTCTGCACCTTCGACAGTGTCATTCTTCACACGCATGGTGTAGCGCGCTTACCATTGCGCAGTAGTCATTTCAGCGCAACAATGCATTCGGTATTCGATGCGTCACCTCAACTACAACTTGTGTTGACAACGTAATGTGGTGCAATTAATGGAGAAGGCCTATACCTGCACCTATGGATGAGTTGGCGCGGGGTTCCCAGGTTGCAGTGAACTAGCATATTAGTGTACATCATTTGGTTATTAGATAAAATGGTATTCATACACTCTCAGTAGTGTTGAACCAATTAGAAAGTAAGAAACTAAAATACATGCAGTGCATTAAAAGTGTCTAATGCACTCCGCATGCGCGACGTTCAATGCGCGCACCACACGCTTTGTTTTGATTCGTTGTTCAGGAACGCGGGTTCGCCGATTTGCACTGCGGATGTTAGCAAACTTGTAACATGTTTTCATTCGTTTTTACATAAGATCAAAATTATGCTCAAATTGTGAATTTGATTTGTAGTGTCGTGTATGAATTAGGTCAATACATGCGTGTGTTTTTCTCTAAAAATTTAAAAAAAAGAATGCACTTGCGCAAATGTTGATATGCTCACAATAGCACTCCCCCTGCAGTGTTCTGGGATCGTGCCATTATTCACACATCAACATCAGCGCGCGTGCATTGATTTGTCTAATTTCTCTCGAAACAACACATACACATTTCTTGACCTGTAATCGATAAAGTGGACAATATTTTGTACTGATTATGCTTTATAGATTGTATGTCTAAAACACATTATTTTGTATTTTATATATTGAATAGTGTATTCCTTTCGACCAGTTGTATGTAGTTGATGGCTATATTTTAAGTTAAATTAGGGAGGATGAAATCAGCATTTGTTCTTGGGGTAGAACCATAAACTGACGCCCATAACAATATATGGTATTGGCAATCGCATTATCTCTTCCCTTCCCATTTTCAATTAACAAAACAAGTGCTCCACAAAACTAGTGATGCTGACTTATAATACCATGTATTTCAGCTAGCACATATTGAGGGTTTTCACCATTCCAATGATATCCTCTAATGATGTGTAGAATGCATGACAATACTTGCTGTGAACACTACGAGATCACTATTTTCATGTTCAATTAAGATAACTTGACTGGTTTTGCCAACCATACACTGTATATTATTATTATTTGTTGTTGTTATGGGAAAGGACAAGTAGAGACTACTACACATAATGCAAAGCCCTCATAAGATAGCTCTATTTAGGATATAGCTTCAGTGGCGAGGCATGGGGGGGGGGGGGGGGGATTCCCCCAGTCACAACAGTTGCCCCTGCCCCCACCCTTCGTCAGCTCAAGCTCCACCCCATTTCGGGCCACCAAACAATCAAATATCACTCTTCGCACGCATATTGCCCCCCCCCCCCCCCTCCTAAATTCATAGAATATGCCAAGCTCACTGAAAATATTCTAATGTATTTATATGTATTTGTATTATATAATAAACTGGCTGCATTACGATGCAGTTAAGATAAGAAATCTGCTTTTTCAGTTGTTCATTATTTCTGCAATTTTCATTTTTTTGTCACAATAAATCAGTCATAAATATGAAGTTGCTGGCCATTGATCTGATAAAGTACCTCTAATCTTTGAATTGCAACTTTAAACCTAGCTCTGGAAGTGAACCCTCATACCTAACCGAACAAGCGAAGGCTAGTCAGACACAATATGGTTGCCCAAGCTGATTGTAGCGAACTGACTCGCCAAAACTAGGTTATAGTCTCTGCTACAAAGGGTCAGCGGGTTACAGTTTTGGGCTATTGGGGTAGGCATGAGTCCAGTGTTCACAGTTCCATCCTATGAATATTGAAACTGTTGAGTTATCTTCTCTTTCATTTGAGACCAGGCATGTTTACTATAAGTTACAGCTCCAAGAGCAAGACAAAAGTAGGATTTAATGTTTGCACTAGGACAGGCATTCTCAACTGGTGGCGCGCGAGCCACTTGTGGCGCATCAATGCATCCTAAGTGGAGCGAGAGTGGTTAACATTTAAAATTTAAAAAATATCATATCATGATAGAGCCAGATTTCATAGGCCTATGACGATCAGATGTATAAATACAGCAATTTTTCTCGCGCTACGCGCGCATGTGCCCTCAAAAGAGTAATATTAGTTATTTATGCTGCCCACATATGTTAAAAGATTTTGAAATTAATGTTATAAAGGGAATTTTGTCATTGTAAATTCTAAAAAAATATGACCAAGTGGAGCTTCAACAAGTTGGTTACTAAAATGTGGCGCATCAGTAAATCTAGTTGAGAAAGCCTGCACTAGGATATCAAAATAACATGTGTATCTATACTCTTATTTGGCTTCCTCTGGACAGTGACGTAAGATAACAGGCGCAGCTTTTACGCACACGTATGTATCTTCCGTCTTTCAACGCTTGTGTGTATACGCCAGCGCCTAATGGAGGCGTGCTGCAATTAGTAGAATACGCAGTTACGTCACTGTCTCGTGATGGCCAAATAGACTAGTTGTACTCCCTTACAAACATGCAATTTGAGCTTTGGGTTTGACAAGCTAAATGCTGATCATTAGTGGATTCATCAATATCACTGGGGAGAACTGTGTTTCTTCTCTCAAGATGTTTTCTTTTCACTAATGATCACTATTTTGAACCAATATTAAACAATTCTTGGATTTGATGAAAAAAGTGTTATTTTGTATGTCGACAAAGTTTTCAATAGTATCGTGACCTTGATCTATTCATTCATTGAAGGTGATAATACAACTAATACGCTTGTGATTATAAGGGTTTGAATGCACACAGCAAGAAAACACCTGATGTTTAAAGTTTGCGCTGTCATTCAATTGTTCAGCAAGGCATAATGATGGACAAGGGCTAACATTGTATAGAGTGTGTAGAGACAGTAGTAGAGAATCTAGAGATCACATAATTATGAGAAGATACTTTGTTGCACTCACGATGAACTGATGCTTCTGAAGAACACAATTGATTATGCATCTCTACGCACATGCTGCTGCATTGCCTCGATGACGTCACCTACCGCAGGCATATGTGGGCAGGAAGTTGCTGCCCGCATATGCGCTGGGAGTTTAGATCAGTGGGTAGAGGGACAGACTTTGGTGCGGATGGTCCCGCGATTGAATCCCGGGGGTGCTGGGTGATTTTTTGGGTCAAAGAATAGTACTTTTCCCCCCTCCCCCGATACGCACAAAAACACAGCTGCAGGGGTTAGGGTTTAAGGGATATCAGTTTGTCACAGTTTTATATAGTGCATTGTTTGTCAACTATGATTTCTCCTAGTTCATCCCGAGTGCAACAATAATTGCCCATCGTCATGCCTTGTTCACGATGGGCAATTGAGTAATTGCACGAACTTTTAAACATCGGGTGTATGGATCCATGCTGTGAGCATTCAAACCCTTACAATCACAAGTGTAATTAGCCATCAAATCACCTTCAGTGGACGAATAGATCGATGTTGTGATACTATTGAAAAATTTGTCAACATACAAAAATAATATGCTGGATTCAGTTAAATGTGTATGTTCTGATCACTTTGTTTTGACTATGATTTTTTCTTCACATCAAGATATTTTTCTCATTATGTCTGTAAAATCTTAGGGCCAAAAATGTTCCATTTAGAAATTATAGGCTAAAATGTGGTGAATTACTGCCCAAGCCGCCAGTGTCTGTGCGAGTACTACTCAATGGGCCAATTTCTTGCGACAGTGTGCTTCTAAAATAAGAACCATTGGAGAAATAGATGTAAAATGAAAAACATCGAGTTAAAAATCGGGCCAGCAATCAGAACATCTACCTTTAAATGTTTATCAAATCCAAGAATTGGTTCAAATCTGATCGTTAGTGAAAAGAAAACCAAATATTGAGAGAAAAACCTCTGGCCCTCCTCAGTGATATTGATGAATCCACTAATGATAATCTTTTGATTGTTAGTAAGGGAACCTGTACAACTCGATAGACATGTTATTTTGATTTAAAATTATTACCATATTTTAAAAATTGTGGTGCATTGTGCACTGACTACGATTTCTCCTTGAGGATACATATGACAGGAATGTATATTGATATATTTGCCTATTTATGCATCAAGGCCTGTTTATACAGCGTGTCCCAAAAAACTGGGTTCAAAAGTTTGCGAGCTTAAAACTAAAAAGTAGGAAACATGGATAGTTCATATTTCGGGATATCAAACAAAATATACCTGACCGTTATTGGTTAAAGTCTGTTCCCGGTGTTCTCTCTTTGTATTCAGAGGGGTAACACATGATCGTTCCAGGATCTTGAAGTACCCCCCTATTTACGGCGTTTCGCGGACAATTTTGCTAATTTGACCCCCTTTTCGCACAAAAACGAGGACATTTTGACTGAAAATAACCCCCCTTTTTCACCATTTCAAGGACACTTTCTATATAGTCCCCCTATTTGCGCAAAAACGAGGACACATCTGGTTCAAAATACCCCTTTTTCCTTCTTCGCGGACGTAGCCTCTCCAAAAACATCCCACATTTTTTTAAATCGCTGACAACACTTTCAAAAGGACCCCTTATTTTTGGAAATCGAGGACATATCTTCAAAAAACACCCCTAATTTGGGGAAATCGCGGACATAAATGTCCGTGGAATGTCCGCGGACATGGCACAGAAAACCCCCTTTTCCACGATTTTTGGAACGATCATGCGTACCCAAAGTCAATGTTGACTGAAACCACCGGGAGTCTGTTATCAATTCAATATAAACTTTTTGAAATACAAAGATGAGCGTGGTCAAAACCCATTTGTCCCACTTTTCAAGGAATACCCCGATGTGTTGCAATTGCGCATTGTTGTGACTTTTATCAAAGTTTTGCCTTTGCATTCATTCTTTACAAAGACTTGGGCAGTAAATAAAATTATCTTGGTCATATTGCAATAATACAAGTTCATTATTTACATAAACATTAAAACAAAATGTTCTTTGTTATAGTCCGAGTTATTGTTAAGTTCTTTCAGAGAATAAACCCCATGCCGGGAATACTGCACATAGCGCAGTTTCATGCAATGCACGGATGGTTTATTCCTTAAATCGAGACAAATGGGTTCTGACCACGCTCTATTCAAATCTTTGTATTTCAAAAAGTTTACATTGGATTGGTCTCCGAATTATCTCAATTAAAGGTAGATGTTCCGATTTTCAACTTGAAGTATTCTATTCTAAAACATGAAAGGTCATCCTTAAAAAAGTCGTGTTCCAAAGTTTTAATTGCATAGCTCTAATGGTTCTTATATTAGACGCACAAGATGCTGTGAACTGTACCCATTGAGTAGTACACAAACTATATCGGTGGTTACCACCATTCGCGGTAATTCGACGTTATTTCATTGATTTCTCCGTAATTATACCGATTTAGGCCGTCAAATTTCAGTATGATGATGAGAAAAATACGAGCTTTCATATGATATGAAAATCTCCGTATGCTTGAAATAATTCTGTGTTACGAAAATGTGATCGGGTCATCTACCTTTAAGGTCAGGTATATTTTGTTTGATATCCTTAAATATGAACTATCCATATTTCCTACTTCTTCATCTTCATCTTCATCATCCAGTATAGTGCTAACTTCAGATTTGAAGACTCTTGCATGCACTGATTGGTAGGCTAGTCTAACTGGAGAGCTCCTTTGAATGACTCTACAGTAGGGCGCTGGACAGTAGATTGGGGGAGGGTGTTCCAATCGCGTACGGTGCGGGGAAAAAATGTAGACAAATGATAGTCTCTAGCCGAATATGGAATGTTGTAGGCACATGAGTTTTCTACGCGAGTGGGCTTTTGTAGCTCTTTGGAGACCAGATAGTTGCTTGGGTCAATGGCAACATGTTGATTGTGAATTTTGTAAAACATTGATACTTATATCGTAAAAACATGGACACTTATATCGTTATAAGCTCGCAAACTTTTGAACCCAGTTTTTTGGGACACGCTGTATTGAATAAGTTAAGCTCAAACATTTAAATCATCCTTTGTCTTGAGTTTCTTAACCTTGCTACTTCACTTTTTGAGCACTGCAGAGTGGAATCCGTTGAACAATGAACCATTTTATAATCAACTTCAAAGAAGAACACTGGTGCAATGGTTATCAATTTACACATGCATTGTATTTATTTAAACCGTTTAACAATAGACAAAACATTAACAGGTACAAGCATTTAACCTTTAACCAGCGGTTCTTAACCTGGGGTCGTTTGGGGATAGCTTTTTGGGGAACCATTTCAATATTTCGCTCTAAAAAGGCTTAGAAAAACCCAAAAGAAACATTCAAATATGCAAAATGTCCTGCTCGCTCCACTCGCATCTTATATATAACTGAGCAGTTTCAATATATCAGGCTGGGTTTTTTTTCAAACACATTTTAAGGGGTCACTGTACTGACCAAGAATGTCTGATGGGGTCGTGGGGCCAAAAAGGTTAAGAACTGCTGCCTTAAACAAATGTGCTGTATTGAATCTTTTCACACCAATCCGAGAACTGATAATCTTTGTACACTATGATTCATCTATTGCCAAGAAAAGTAACTTGTCCCCATTACAGATGTAAAACTACTTCAAAAATATTATAAAGTATACATTTAAATTCATGTCTTTAGTAAATATTAAATTTTAGTTATGGTCTACTTAAAGGGCACATTTTGATGGGAGTTGTTGTGAATCACAGCTTTACAGGAATCTACAAACTTGAGATAGTACTCCAAATGTCAAAAAGTTGTGTTAGTATACCATGTGATTATGTAACAATGTTTGGGATAATAAAACAAGCTTTGGTGGCTCACAGGTACACGGTTCTCCATAAAGGGAAATGATGTGAAGGGAATTACTCAAACAATGATGTTGAAATTGTCAAACACCCTGTAAACACTTACATTCTCCCCAAGTTTTATGTAGAACACTTGCCTTCAAGTTGGATTCCGCTGTTATATGAAATTGCAAATTGGCCTGAACTCGTAAAAAGATTTCCGTTTCTTGTGAACCAAAGTTTCCATTAATCTTTTAACTCCTACCATGTTATTCCGTTGAGATAATGGGATTGACGGAAGATATTCGGCCGGAAATTGTCAAAAAGTTACATGCATCTCACTTCTTAACTTAAGATTAAAAATTGATATTCATTTACACTTTTTAATATTTTATTTTTCTTCTGGAAATGTAGTAGTTTTACATTTACAGTACATATCTGTGTAAAACCCAATGACTGGTCACATTTTTACATTTGTTTTAACCCTAACCCCGGTTTAGGATTTTTGACCGGGATCCCAATTTTCGAGGAAAAAACACCAACTAAATCTCCGGGAACCTGCCGGGATTCGATCCGGGGACCCTCCGTTCTAAAGCCCCACCTTCCAACCACTAAGCCACGGCCCTCAGCTACACATTCGTGCAGTATACTGCACTCATTATATAGGCTCGGTTGACTACGTCATCGAAAACCGCCGGCGCATGCGTTTGGAGAGGGACTTTGGATTAGCATTTTTTAGCACTCAGGGGGGTTAGGGTTAAGCAACTCAATTAGGACTTGTGATAGATTGTCCACAGATAGATAATCAGTTTGGTGTTAGATTGAAATGTACGGTTCAAACCAATGAGTAACTTCATACAGTCCCAATATTCTCCACATATCACAAAACTTAATGATATTGATATTTGAAAAACCAGTTTTTCGTCCAGGCTTTTTGAAAAAAGGAAGGAGGAGGCCCTTTTTTCTTCTTCAAAATGGCGGATCCAAAATGGCGGACTGATTTTTTACAAAAAGTACTTCCGCTTTCGACCTTTTTTCCAGTTGCTGTTGTTTCTTAAATGACGGCCACCTTTTCTAACACCGTTTTCAGACTTGTATTGGCTACAACTTTGTTGAAAACAAAAAGAAAGACAAAATACAGGTTTTAAAAAATTTTAAAAAGGAGGCGGCCGGCAAAAAGGAAGCGGGCGGGGATGAAAAACTGGTGGTTTTTTTATTTGGCCTAAGTACCGGTAAGTTAAACACTATATCTGTCGTGTATCTTTCCCTTATTACATAATTACTTACAAAAATCATATTTTGTATTCAATCTAGACTATACAACAACAAAAAATACATGCAAATAGTTGTTCATGCGGTCTACTTGCAGGGATCACTTCCCTGATAAGGAAAAAAATGTTAGGTTGTCCTCCACAGCTCTCAGAGGAAGTGTGGTGTGGGGGGGGGGTTCTTTTTTTTCTTTCTTATACCAGCGGAAGCTCAAAGTTCAGCCAACAAGAAGTTGGAATCACACTAAGAGTCGCACATATGTTATAAACACTTAGTTTCAATGCCATTTAAACTGTTAAAACAAAATATCTGAAGAGAAAAAAAATCAATCATAGGAGCGGCCCTAAATCTGACAAGCAGGCGGTCGAGGACAACATAGCATTTGTTTTTAGCCTAATGGTAACCTTTCACATGACTTCTAAAGTGTCCCTATCTTTGATAATTATGACAACAACCAACCTACTTTTATTGCACAACAACCATCCTACACAAACAATAGAATCATCATGGAAATCATTATCAAATTCATTTAATCAATGGCGATAAAACTTATATTACAGAATTTGAAGTGCTAGTTGCCATCCATAATGCAGTTTTTTGGGAAGCCAGTTAGTTATACATACATCTATTCTCTGTTTGGCCATCTCGAGACAGTGACGTAACCGCGTATTCTACTAATTGCATCACATAACGCGCGCGCATACTCGCGGCGCTGGCGTACAAACACGAGCGTTGAAAGGCAGAAGATACACACGCGTGCGTAAAAGCTGCACCTGTTCAGTTACGTCACTGTCTCGAGATGGCCAAACAGAGTATAGTAGTAGTCTTTGAACCCTAAACCATCACTCTTCAAACATATGTGACCCGTCACATCAAAATTGACATGTTTGAGGCCTGAGTCAAATCTGAGTTATTGGTATGACTTGAAAGAGCACATTTTAAGCTTTGAAATGATACCATGTTGAAGGTTGTAAGCAGACTTTGTAATCTCAAGATATGAATTGAAGGATATTTTTTCTATTATTTTCTTTATATTTCACCAAATATATTGGCCATTATTGCAAAACTGTGTTTCCCGACAACATGTCCTTTTTTGACGTGACTGGTCACATATTATTAGTTGTTGGCACTTATCGAACACATGTGATACCTGGGTACTGTACAACACTAGATAGAAAGGTTTTTAGTTCCTCTGCGGCTGCCGGACAGGACAGGCAAACTTAAATGCTACGTAATGTATATTTACAACCTATACATTATCTACACAGTGGTAGTAGATCTCAAAACAAAGAAAAAAAGAAAGAAAAAATGATACAAATATTTCCTTTATCTTTTATTGAAAAATGTGAAATTAAAAGTTGGTCTTTTTAAAATAAAATGCAACGCTTACACTTTAAATCTATCTAAGTATGCATTGTTGATTCTGTATCAAACTAGTTGCGGACGCGTCACTCAACTACGGAAGGTCACCTTGGTTATTGGTCTATGGAATAGTCAGTCCTATACGTGCCATGCAGATAACTGTTCACAACATTTCAGGTAAAAGTGTCTGTGTCCAAAGATTATGACAGTTGAAAAGGTCAACTGCATGACTCACAGATTGGGGAGGGTATCGACAATGAAATCATACTTTTATCTGTACAGGTACGTAGTAGTGTAGGATGTTATGTAATTTTGCATTTTTTTTTGCTAAGGATGGTTTTTTTGGTTTTATTGTCTAAAGTAGACCCTCAGGTATCAGAAATCCATTGGTAGCATTTTTTTCCATCTGCCGATTGGCCGCCATCTTGGATTTCGAAATGGCCGCCATTTCCAATATAATTTACCCTATAACTTTTGTTCTGAGCAACGTATGAAGTCAAACTTGGTGGCAAACCGCATGTTTTTAATACAAGGGAGTTCACAAGTGCTCTAGCTATGTTCCTATGTCTAACATACATGCATGGCCGCCATCTTGGATTTCAAAATGGCCGCCATTTACAAAAAAAGAATTGCCATATAACTTTTGTTCTAAGCAACATATAAAGTTGATTTTGGTGGCAAAATCCATGTTTTCAAGAGTTGTTTACAAGACAAGAGAGTGTATAATAGCTGATCCGTTGTTATATATTAATTGGCTGATAGTAGTAATTATTAGGGTAATTATTAGGGTGGTTTAAAACTGGCTGTAAGTAGCGCAACTCCAACCTTCTGCTCTACCACAAATTCTTCCTTTCCTCTATCTCCCATCTTGCTCCTTACTCTGATGCCTCTCCTATGCACCTTTTTCCATGCTTTGCTTTACTATAGGTTGTAGATACAGGAGGCAATTCCATCAGCCCTCCTGTCCCTAATCGCTTCTCTTGCAGTTACCCATCTCCACGTCCTCAAAGACTAAGATGCATTACAATGTAGTGCATGTTAGTCTTGTGCCACCTGGATGGCCAAACCTTGCGGTTAGTGCTAACTGACGGAGCTCTGGGGGGCAATGGTTGGTAGTTCTAGGACTATTGGAAGACTATTGATCATTGCTTTTTAGGTTTCACTTTAAATCACTGAGACCCGGGTAGAATATACTCATTAGCCTTGGCTGGCAAGTATTCTAGAAGGACAAACCATGCTGCAGGAGTTGCGACCGCAGTGATTACAGCAATTGAAAAACCATGATGGCAAACCAAATCAACACTAGGGTTAAAGTCCCTAAAATAACGTCTCCTGGAGCAAACTCGGATTTTTCTAAATCAACTGATGACGGCATGCCCCCAAACCCGAAAGGGAGGAGTAAGCTTGACGGCAGAGCGCGCAATAGGAGACCACTTGCAACATGCAAGACCAATATTACTATATCTACCATGAATGTGAGAACTATCAGAGAGAGTCGATGCAGGGAGGAGCTTGTAACCAATCTAATTAAATGTAAAATTGACATGATCGGGATACAGGAACACCGCATTGTCCATGATGACCCAGTGAAGTATGAGAACATTATGGGTGGAACTCTGATCACTACCTCAGCAACAAGAAATAAAGCAGGTGCAGCTGTAGGTGGAGTCGGGATACTACTCAATAACAGAGCACTCAGATCATTAGCAAGTATCAAGCCACATTCTGATCGTACACTCATAGTCAACTTCCATGGTAACCCAGCAACAACTGTAGTGGTGACCTTCTGTCCTACAAATGTGGCGGATGAAGACATCGTATAGGAGATCATTACAACAGTCTAAGGGGGGGGGGGGGGGGGGGGGGGGGGGAGGGGGCAATAGACTCTATTCCAGCACACATCTTGCTTGTTGTTGGCGACTTCAATGGTAGGCTTGGAAATGATGACGCCAAATTCACTGACACAAATAGAAATGGAGAGTACCTAGCAGACTTGGCTAAAGAGAAAGATCTTATAATCGCAAATACTTACTTCCGCAAGACAAAAGGCAAGTTGTGGACATATGTCAGCCCAAGCGGCAACAAACTACAGCTGGACTACATCCTTGTCAAAAAATGGCGGAAATGGCAAAACAGTGTTCTAAATCTGAAGCATATAACACCTTTGCTAGTGTGGGATCTGACCGTAGAATCGTCTCTGCTCGTATCCGATTAAGCCTCAGAAAGAGTAAAATCATCAAACGGAAAAAGCAATACGACTGGAAGCTACTTACAACTGATAATGATCTACAAGCCAAATATAGCATAGAGGTGCATAATAGGTTTCAACCCCTCCAGGATGAAGTAGAAACTGCATCTGAGAAATATTCCAGATTCATTAAAGCCACTGAAGATGTTGCAGAGGAAGTGATTCTGTGAGGAAAAAAGAGAAAATAACCTACTTCTCAAATGATGCCCAGGTATCAAGGGCGAGATCACAAATTGAAGAGAAGCGTATGCAAAATATCAACTAGACACTAACAATGACTAATGACGAGGAAAATTGGAGAAATTATAAGGTGGCTAAGAAGAGCCTAGGGGAGGCTTATGATATAAGCTTAGAGAGGTAGAAAATGCCCACATAAACTGCAAGCATGGTAAGAGTTGGAAACTGATCAACAAAATATCAGGAAGATTGACTACAAGAAAAGGACAAATCAAAGGATCCACGCAAAAGGAGAGACTAGATAATTGGTATACTCATTTCAAAAATCTACTTGGGAGCCCACCGCACATAAGTAATGAAGATGAGGAAATTGCCCCAGTACTATCAAATCTCAGCATAAAAGAAGGACCCTTTGACTTGGAGGAATATGTGAGGGCTAAGAAGGCACTTGTAGGGGGGAAAGCAGTGGGGAAGATGGTATCACACCTGAAATGCTCAAAAGATGTGATTTGGATAATATAATACTGGACTTCTGCAACGATGCCTTGATGAACGGTAAAAAGCCAGACCAATGGTCTATTCTCAACATAATACCAATACTAAAATCAGGTGATCTCAGTTTGGGAGGCAACTACCGTGGAATAAGTCTGAGCTCAATTGTTGCCGAGCTATACAACAAGATGATACTCAACAGAATCAGACCGGAGCTTGACATCCACTTGAGAGCTAATTAAAATGGCTTTCGAGTTGGACGTACCACGGTTGGCCACATTCTTGCCCTCCGAAGAATTATTGAGTGAATTAGATCAAACAACCTGCCAGCCATCATAACCTTTATAGATTTCAAGAAGGCGTTTGGCACAATACATAGGGGACGAATGCTGCAAATTCTGAAGGCCTATGGTATATACCTGAGCAGCTTACAAATGCGATTGCAGAAATATACAAGGACACCAAGGCAAAGGTTATATCACCTGATGGGGAAACTGAGGAATTTGAAATACTGGCTGGAGTACTACAAGGTGACACCTTGGCTCCATATCTCTTTGTCATTGTTCTCGACTACGCCCTAAGAGAGGCCATAGATGGCAAAGAAGAGCTAGGATTCCGCTTAACAAAAAGAAGCAGCAGACGAATAGGACCAACCACAGTTACTGACCTTGACTTTGCTGACGACATTGCACTGTTGTCTGAAGAAGTGTCTCAAGCGCAATCACTACTTAACAGAGTGGAGACTTCGGTGGGTAAAGTTGGGCTCAAAATGAACGCTGCAAAGACAAAGTACATGTCCTTCAACCAGAAGCAAGTACCTGTAATCACCACAAACGAAGGTATGCCCCTTGATAAAGCGGAGGCCTTCAAGTACCTTGGAGCCTTGATGAACAGTACTGAAAAGGACATCAAAACACGCAAAGCAGTTGCATCGAGAGCTTGTGGCAAACTCAGTCAGTTATGGAAGGCCAACTCACAAATCACTATCCAGAAAGCTCAAAGAAAGACTGTTCATAGCTACTGTAGAATCAGTCCTCCTCTATGGATGTGAGTCATGGACAGTCACCCCATAGCTTAGTAAACGGCTGGACGGATGTTTCACTAGAATACTTAGAACTGTGTTCAACATCAACTGGAGACAGCATGTGACAAATTAGGACCTGTACGCGGATATGCCCAAAGTCTCGGACAAGATCAGGGAGCGTAGATCAAGATTTGCAGGACATTGCTTCAGAGGGTCAAATGAGCTGGTCTCCAAAATCATACATTGGGTACCAAAGTATGGATTTAGAAAGCGTGGTAGACCAGCCCTAACTTACATTGACTTACTAAAGCGTGACACAGGATTGCAGGTAGAAGAAATCAAGACAGCTATGTTGGATAGGAAGATTTGGAGAGGCATCGTGGTTTGGGAATATCACCCGCCATAAGTCAAAGTAAGTAAGTCAAGTAATTATGCACATAGGCTAATGTATAGGCCAAATAGGCCTCTAATATTATTAACCATTTTTCTTTCCTTTCCTAGTTTTTGTTTCGTTTTGTTTGTTTGTTTGTTTAGTTTTGCCTTTGATACATGCAATTGAACAAAACAGCAATTACCTCCTATTATAATACAATAATACCCCTCTACAATATATAGAGGGGGTAGCTGCTGTGGATACATACATTTGATTGCTCCTGGTGTGTCTTCTTGTAATAAATCCAATGCAATGTGATCAAACTAATGTATCACCAGTGGGGAACTACCGGACAATAAATACAAAGTATATGTTACTGCTAACAATTGAAATTTGTATTGAATTTACAGCTTAATTTATATATAGCAACCATTCATGTCAAATTAATGGATAACAGATAGAACTGTACACTTAATTGTCAGTAAATAACTCTTGAAAACATGAGCTTTGCCACAAAAATCAACTTAATATGTTGCTCAGAACAAAAGTTATAGGGTAAAATCTTTTTTGTTGTAAATGACGGCCATTTTGAAACCCAAGATGGCGGCCATGCATGTATGTAAGACATCAGAACATAGATACAGTATAGATACAGTATTTTTGAACTCTCAGGTATTGAAAACATGATTTGCCACCAATTTTGACTTCATAGGTTGCTCAGAACAAAAGTTATATGACAAATTCCATTGGAAATGGCGGCCATTTTGAAATCCAAGATGGCGGTCATTCCGTGGATGGAAAAAAATGCTACCAATGGATTTCTGATAGCTGAGGGTATACTCTATCCAATGACACCAAAAAAAGCATCCTTAGCACCAAAAAAAGCACTAGTTTGAAATCCTACATAACAGCCTACACTATAGGACATACAACACTAAACAAAACGCACAGTTGAACTGGAAAGTATAGTGATTCCAAAGATATTTTCACCACTTTTTCTGGTAAAGTCAGGGTACAAATCTGACAATCAGATAATGCCCCTTGAAAAGATTTTAAAATAAAATCATACAATAACAAACTTTGTGCAATGATGGTAAATGTGAAGTGTGTATCATGCATTTTACGGGAGGCGAGTTATTATTGATCAATTAAAACATAATATATATAAATTTGATATCCATCTTTCACGGCCTTCCTGGACCACTTCCTTCGTTGGGTTGGGTTCCACTTGGGTGAGACGGACTCTGTCGAGACTGAAAATATAAACACAAAGGTATACCAAATTTAAAAAGCTACAGTGGTTGAATTAATTTCCAATTTAAAGGGGCACTAAGAGATGTGTTGGAGGCTGCGCCCTCAATTATGATAAAAACTGGGATTAGTATATTTTTATAATTGTATTACATGTATGAACTTACACCTATAAGGATTAAGAAAAATCAGCCCTCTTTGAAAACGTCGATTCAAAAATGCTCGTACAGCCGGGACGAGCATTTTACATCCGGCAGTATCCCCGTGCAGTACACGTGATACATAACGCGAACCATATTTGCATAGAGGGCGTTTTTCAATAAATAGCGATGATATTTATGTTTTAATCAAGTTTTGCTGTGTTTTTGTTAGTAGAAACAACAATAATGGCAATTTTTAATGTTCATCTTGAATTCTGAAGTAAATTTTTAAACATTTAAAATTTTCAACACCACTTAATGTCCCTTTAATAACACCACTACATTAGGAGTAAATTTAACTTCCTAAATATATGGAACCACCTTATAGCAAATTCATGTTTGACAAATCATACTCTACAATGTACACCAATCTCGAGTGTGTCTGCAAGTTACACCCCATTCTTCATTTTTCAATGGGAGTGACTGAATTCCCCTAATTCAACAACTTCAAGGATTTTTTCTGCAAGGCTTCATCAGTGGTTTAAAAATTCCAGATTTCTCTCTACCGACCTGAAGTTGTGAGGCTTCATCAGTTGTTCAAAAATTCCAAAATCTCTCTCTGCCAACCCGTAAGTTCAGAAGTTTATCGCATCAAATATACCTTTTTCTTCTTGTCTTTATCCTTTTTCTTGTCTTTCTTTCGTTTCTTCTTGTCATTGTCTTCATTACTGTGCTTATCTTTCTTCTTCCGTTTCTTATCATGAGCTCCTTCCTGAGTGGCACTACCTTCTGTAAGTATCAATTATATTGGACATAATCAGGGTTCTCGGTTTTATACACTTTTTAATATGGTGGATTTGTTGCTAGCAAAATAAGACCAAATTTTAAAGGGCTCTGATCGGTGACCAAGGATGAAGCTCAAGATTGTTGTAGTTAAGCTGACAGCTACTACTGTAATGAAAGGTTGAGTGCTCAATCAGGTGGCACAGAGTCAAATAAATTAGTATTTGGCAGGTGGACCCTCCTTATTACAGGCACTGTCAGGGTTTTGTCAATGAGCTTTCAGTTATGAATGTGATATATTATTTGCTCCTGTTTTATGGATTTGCATGCACTCTTTTCACTGAATGTTATATTTAATGTATCATTAGTATTAGTCACACAATCAATGAATTATATTTTGTCCATAACATTCTAACAGAAGTCAACCTATCTACTGACCCAAGCCAGTCATCACAATCATGTCTGCGTGGCCAGCCCTCAAATTAAGAAATGGAAAGGGCATGCAATTTCAGGCAATTTGAAAGGGGCACCAAGGCAATTATGTACTTTTCAATGGAGTAAAAACAGCCAGAAGTTGAGGGCATCGAGGCAACTAGGTGGGGCACCGACTGCATTTGCCTTCCGTGCCTTCGGTTAATTTGAGGGCTGTGCGTGGCTCACACAGGGGATGATCCGCTGCTGTTAAGAGGTTTGCCACTTTTGAACGGACTACACTATAGGTGCTTTTCCAACTGATTTGAATGAGTATTGTCATAGTTGAACTCGAAGAGAAGCGTAACACTTGGCAATGGTGAGATGGTATAAAGATTCTTTTGGTACTGAAGCAAACTTCAACAGATAGAAGACTTTATGGATCTTACCTGTTCCCACTGGTTCCGCTAAATCTGGAACCCGATGTTCCTTTTTGTGCTTCTTATGCTTGCGCTTTTTGGGAGGTTGGTGGTGAAGAAGTTTGTACTGGTCTGGTATCTGAAAACAAACGTTAGGAAAACATTAAATACTGATTTACATGTATGTCAATGAGGCATAGTGATTTGAATTTAATCTGCACTCATTCCAGTTTTGCATTCGAATATCCCACCAACAAATCTTGCAAACATTTGGAACACAATGCACATTTCAGAAACTTAGGTCTTCCTACTTACCGAGCCCGGATGTAGCTTAAAGCCTGTGAGCAATTGCCCAGACAGAGGTAGTAATTCTTTGCCTCCAATAGGTGGTTTGTCTATCAAAGCTTGTAGACTACTGTTGTCTTGACTACCCACTGTATCAATCATGCCTGAAAACATTAACCATTCAAAAAATAGTGTGAGAATGTCAGTCAAACAATAACCTGTGAATACTGATACTGTTTAAGTATATATACAGTCAACACAATAAGTATATAACTGGGGAGTTATACTCTTAGCGCTATGATCAGCACATTTATTACCTAGTCAGTTTTAATGAAATAGATATTAATTTTGCCATAATTTTTGGTAAAACAAAATGCCTCAAGGGCCAGTCAAATATCATGTGTGACAAAAGATTTTCCAGACATCCCATAAACGATTTCCTTTGAGGCTGTGAAGGCACAATATACTATCAAATGAGAATTTTTTGTGTTTTCCTTCCCAATTTGACCCTTAAACAAGTAAAATATCCACAGGATTTAAAAAAGAAAAGTACCCTTTTTCTTGAAAATAGTTGATTCTAGACCCCTAAACATGTTACGTACGAAAAGCATCTCATCTCAAAAACACCCTTATTAAGTAAGTGTTGCTGTGGTCACGCATGCTTACAACAGTGTAAGAGGTAATACATGTAGTTACTGCCACGGTAGTGAGTGCCACCCCCGGATAAAATGTTCCCTATGAAGCTTCCACATCCAATCTGGAAATTCTCAAATATTTGACACCAAGGAGTGTTTTACAGCTTACCTGGAAGATGTGGCAAGAATGCACTGAGCTGTTCCTTGACCTTCTTGGAAGAGAATCTCATATAACTATGTTCCAGTCCATAGTGGCATATCAGGTTAGTCTCTCCTGTAACTTCACTTGACACTGTAAAGAAAAGAAAAAACCCACCATTACTGTAGTGCTGAGATTGTGCTCATATAAATTAAATTGTCGGTGAGAAAGCTGCTTAATTTTAAACTTTCATTACAAACGTGAATATTAAAAATGCTAACTGTATATGCTAGTTGAGAAATTTTTGTCGGGGGGGGGGGGGGGCACTCTGCCCCCCCCCCCACACTCTTTTTTTACATATATATAATTGATTGGTTGTTAAAACAGTGACGACAACTATCACTATATGACTATAGCTAGGTAAATTAATAATAATTGAACGAACACAACTAAAAAAGCAGCGTATAGGCTAGCGTACATATTGGCCATTGCGTGAAGCGCACACAACCATTCGCGTGGTAATTTCAGGCGTGTTCGTCTTTGAACTTAACCCACCATTACTGTAGTGCTGAGATTGTGCTCATATAAATTAAATTGTGGGTGAGAAGGCTGCTTAATTTTAAACTTTCATTACAAACGTGAATATTAAAAATGCTTACTGTATGTGACGTGGAGTCACATCTCGGCAGTTTTGAATTTTGATATTTGTCCATCATTTCAAAACAGGTGAAAAATACTACAGTATGGTCCAAACCCCACTTAAATCGAACTTCGAGTTTTTAAGTTACAAACAGTTTACCAACTGAGAAAACAAAATATAACGTAAGAATTTGTCTCTTCTTTTTACCTGTAACTCAAATGCAATATTCCCGACATACAAAGTCTGATACGAGACGACTCATTCTGCTTGATCGCGTCACAATGGTCACATATGCTTCCTTTCTTTCTTTTCTGTATTTGTTTTATTGTCTCCTGTTAACATGCTTTTTGTGAACATATAATTTTGTGATAACATGTTTGCTTTAAACTTAAAGGGCACTTTTGGTATGAAAGGATTTGTATGTTGTTGTTTTTTATGATTATCCATTACTTAAAAAAACATGTTCACATAATTTTCATGTTTCACATAGTTCCATCATATTTACATTACATTTTATAACACATTTTCATGTTTTTCAGCATATTTACATTTATAATTATGGTACATATATCATTAATTACATGTCTACATACATTGTATCAATTGTATATATAATAACACATTTTCAGTGTACATTAATTACACATAATTTCATCATGTTTATTTATCGCTTACATTTATACATTTCAATTACAAATATAAATGTAAAACAATGTTTATAAAATTCATATCATAATTTCGTCCACTGCAATAGGAATATCAAATGTGGATGTTTATTGTTTACCGTATTTGAATTTGCTAATACATAGCCTTCTAATCATGATTAGCCTATTTATGAACTGGTTCTCTTTTTCGTTGCATTTATAATACCCGAACATATTTACATCGGTGACCATTATATTAATTCTTTGTCCCGTTTCTTTGAAGATTATCATTCTTATTTCTGACCATATTTTAAACATTATTTTGCAGTTAAAAAAGAAGTGTTATAAGTACAGTAATCATCTTCATCACATCTTGTACTATTATTTGCCGTTCTCATTTTTGAATATTCATAGGGTGTAGGTACGATCAGAGCCTGCTCACGACGCTTTAAAAATTGAAGCCAAGTAACGCAAAGTTGAACCATGACAACAACAAATACTCACTTCCTGAAAAACATCGCTCCTACGCGCATGTCTAAATGCGTCACTTTTTTGCGGCCTGTTGATCTGAAACAACCGCAAGCGTTTCACGAATGGCGCTAATGCGGCACAGGATAGTAACTAAACAAACAGTTTATTTACTTTTTGCGTTTGTCAAGAAAATATTTAGATTTTTTTTTCTCAAATCATTTGAAATCAGCCATTTTGTGGTCGGAAATATGTTGAAAACATTTTTCACAATTTTTTAACAATTTCCCGATTTTTGCAGATTTTGGTGACATTTAACCCTACCCCAATTTAGGGTTTTTGACCGGGATCACAATTTTCGAGGAAAAAACACCAACTAAATCTCCGGGAACCTGCCGGGATTTGATCCGGGGACCCTCCGTTCTCAAGCCCCACGTCCCACCCACTAAGCCACAGCTCTCAGCTACTCGTTCGCGCAGTATACTGCGCTCACTATATAGGCTCGGTTGACAACGTCATCGAAAACCGGCGGCGCATTCGGTTGGAGAGGGACTTAGGATTGGCATTTTTTAGCATTCAGGGGGGTTTAGGGTTAAGATAAACAAAATATTGAAAGAGAAAAAAAAATTGCCAGACTGACCGACCTGACCCTACTTGACAGGTCCGTCCAGGCGTAGCCAGTTTTCCCGGTCAGGGGGTGCAGAATAAAAATGTTATCATGGCTTCTTTGAACAATATTTGGGTAGTCTCAGCAGCATGTATTGTTTCTCTTCATTTCGGAACAGTAAAATGGATAAATAAGGCTATATTAAAAAAATCTTTTGTCTCAAAGCTCTTCAGTTTTTCAAAACCTAATGCGGAATGCGGTTTTTTGTGAAGTTTTTTTTAAAATATAAAATATTGAAATCCTTGTAAAAGTGACCTTTTGACGGATTTAAAATGATGTGATCAATGAAAATCTGAAAAATCGGTGAAATGTTGGGATTTCTTTCTTTCTTTTTAAAAAAAAAAATTAAAATTAAAAAATTAAAAAGATTTTTTTAAAAAGATTTTTTCTTCTTCTAATGCGCATCAATAAACTAACGTGCGGGAGCTTTGAGACAAACGATTTTTGTAATTTAGCCTAACCATCAGTGGCGGTACCAGCATCTTTTTTATTGGGAGGGCAAGGAAAAATCTTGGGGGAAAGAACAATCTGATGGATAGGGTAGGGTGCGCGTAAAAATTCATGCCTTTTTATGTCAAAATAGCCTGACAACTAGCTTAAGGGAAGTGTCAACCCTATTATTTTGATGATCAACTTTTGCTTCTAAGTTTGAGAATATTGAATAAAAGTACATAAAAGTATACATTTTTAGAAAGGAAATTTGATAAGGAAGCCGATGGTGATATCAATGTGATACCAAATAAACTAAATTTTGAGAAATGAACCAAAAAGCCATTTTTTTACCCCAAATTTTTCAGACAGCATAACTATAAAATAAAAAATGGTAATTTGTTCTAATATACGTTTTTGTAAACAAAACAATTTTGTCTAGGAGGCAATTTTTTCTTTTTCCAAAATAAAGCTTGGTTTTGGAAATATTGCTAAAAACATCGGAAAAGTGTAAAAGTCGTGTTTTTTTGCGTACATTTCGCTAGAAATGGATGCATATCTCGAGTTTAAAATCCATAATCGAAAAAATAAAAAAATGCCTCCTAGCGCTGAAAGTCCTCTACACAATGGTAGTAAAAGCTTACCTGATAGTTTGATATATTTTTAGTTATGTTGTCTGAAAATTCGTAAAATTCCTTCAAATTTGAACTTCTAGAAAACATCGATTTAGTAAAAATATTGACATTTTCCACCATTTAAAGCTAAATGTTCACGGAACACACGGGCGTGTGACCTAAAAAGCGAGTATACTATTATGAACAATCATAATAAACTATCAGATTCAATTTATATTGTCACAATGTGAAGAAATTGGAAGAAAACTGAAATTTAAATGATCGTAAGATTGGCCTTTGTTTACATTTTAGACATTGTTTTGCGCTCTTTTGTTTTTCGCGTCTTCGTCGCGGATATTAAGCGGCGCGTCTAGTATTACGCGCGGGAAGTTTCAGCGCACGACGCAATGATCGAACAGCTGTCGCAGCATTTGAAAAGCGCGGAACTCCACTTAAATTCCCGCCAAATAACTATGCGCCTTTTCCTGACTCAAACTTACCAAAACAACAATTTAAAATCACCCAAAAGAACGGGAAATAATAGCTTCCGATTCCATAGTAACTTATGATGGTAATGATAGAATACATATACAAGTATAAAATAATAGAGAAATATGAAATTCAATTTTTGAAACAAGTGCCGGGTTGACACTGCCCTTAATTTGGTATGATATTTGGGCAATTCCACGCGTTGCGGAATGACATTTAAACACAAAAATTAACTTTCTTTTGGGTGTAAAACTCAGAGATTTGTAGTTACTCCCAATTTTACAACTTTATTTGATAATAGCGATTGATACTCAAAAAATAAACCATGGGAAAAAATTAGACTGCGCTTCCAAGTATCCTAATTTGCATATGCAAATTTGCATTGCGGAATGACGCAGACGATTTTTTTTTTTTTACATGTTTACACAAAGTGAAAACTCTGTGAACTTTTTAGAGTGTATCATTATTGAAGTTACTTTTTAGAAGGTTTGAAGTGTTAGCTAACTGACAAAAGCATTTTCATAAAACTTAATCATCAGCTAGGATTTCTAGTAGGTCATCAAAAAATAAAAGTAGGTGTTGCGGAATGACGTTGCGGAATGACAGTGTGAATTTGTGTGCAAAACTCCATAGAGAAAAGAAAAAACATGTTTTTATGCTTTAATATGCATAAAAAATAAAAGAAAGAGTAATCAGTGGCATTTCATATGTTACAAATTCGTGAATACAAGTAACCCAACTATTTTCACATTGAAACCAACATTTACAGGTAAAGTAGCCATGATTTTGTGATAAAGTTGCTGAATTCAACAGCTTGCACATCAAAGTTGCCTAATTCAGCAAATTATGAGTTTTCAGCAAATTATGAGTTTTCATCAGTTTTGAAACTTTTTTAGAAGTTTAAAGTCCATATTTGAATGAATTATCATAAATAAGGACGATCTTATACCACGTACACAAAAATATCACAATTTGCTCAATAAATTACCTAAATATAGGGAATAAATACCTTTGTCATTCCGCAACATGTCATTCCGCAATGCTCGTTAGCGCTATTTATTAACAGAATTTTCCAATTTTTTTTTATCATTGTGAAGCATGTCAATTGTGTGCAGAGAAAAAATAGTTATATGAAAATAGGGTACATTTTTTTCTTGCTATCCTAAATAATTGTACTTTTGCGTTGCGGAATGACATGAGATTATGGTATTATGCATACTAATTACCTGGATTAACGAGACTAATCGGCCGTTGATCAAAATTAAATTTATATAATCAAAACTTTTCCCATCAGTACTACTATCGTGCCTGACATTTATTTAAACATCATACCTATGTGTCTAAAAGATATGGAATAAATAAAAACAAGCCTTTTCACTGATTTTGTAAGCTGCAAATATGCAAATTTATGCTAATTATTTTATACATCAAAAAACATAGTATCGCTAAACAAACTAAAAATTCCTGAACTTTGGACTCTTGCCTACATTATAGGCATAGAATTAAACTTTGGATGCAAATTTGAAATTTTGGCTATTTGGTTGACATTTGCTTGGAATTGCCCATTTCAGACCTATTTTAGTAATTTGGATGTAATTTTGACATTAAAGGTATATTATGTGATCTTTCCAGGGAACGCCCTCAACATCGAAAAAAAAATAGAAAGCAGATTTTCTTGCAGATTTACATTTCTGATCATAAATCATGCATACATTCCAAGTTACAGGGCGATACGATTCTTAATTACTTCAAAATCATGGTTTTAGAGTGAAAATAAACTGTCGGAATTCCGACAGTTTATATTTTTCACTCTAAATCCACTCTAAAACCATGATGTTGAGGTAATTAGGAATCGTATCGCTCTGTAACTTGGAATGTATGTATGATTTATGATCGGAAATGTAAATCTGCACGAAAATCTACTTTCTAAAAAAAATCATGAATAGAGGGCGCTCTCTGGAAAAGATCACATAATATGCCTTTAAAATTGTCAACATTTTCGATTGTTGGGGGGTGATTGGGTGGGCTTAATCTGAATGGGGCCCAGATTTTACCGGGCTGGCAAGCTCCATTTCCCGGCCAGAAATCACCCATTATTGCCCTGTGAAACTGCTTTATTTCTGCCCTGTAAACATGCTTCTTTGACTAAAATAGCAACATATTGCCTTGATTTAGGGGGTGGGGGGTAAATAGGCCTATCGTTACACAACACTGTAACGGTAAAAGCAGCAAGCGGGCCAAAACGCCAAACAATTAATTTTCACACCAGGAAATCTTTCTTTTTATATCATTTAAAGGACTACCACTACCTCACTATAGTCTATGCCAACTGGGGCTCGGCCACTGCGTGTCTGCGAGGGCAGTGGTCACTGGTCAGCATGACAGTTCTAGATAGATTAGTAGTCTGCTCCTATCCTTAACCCTAACTCGAGATCACCACGCGGCAACAGATTTCTTTTCCGACACCCAAAATTCACCAGAAAGGTCATCTCGACCCCCCCCCCCCCCCCCCGGATTTGAACCACGGACCTCCAGCACCCCAACCCAGATCCTAGCCACTACACCACGGCTGCCAGTCGACACTCGGCTAGTATATTCGCCTCGTTATAGCCTGGGTCCGTTTTGTACCCCAAAAACCTGCACGCCGGGTTTAATATAAAAACATTTTTTCCGCACAGTTGCCGTGTGGTACTGTAGTAGAGATAGGGTTATTCATTAATCTTACGTTTTCCTTCTTTCTTTTGTATATTTTCCTTTTCCCTTAGCCTAGGCCTTTTCTCCTTTTCCTTTTTTCTCCTTTCCCTTTTTCCAAGGCTTTTCCACTTTCCTTTTCTTTTGCCTTTTTCGACTTTGCCTCAAATTTTTGTCAGGGGGGGGGGGGGGGCACTCTGCCCCCCCCCCCCCCCCCCCCCCACCACACTCTTTTTTTACATATATAATTGATTGGTTGTTAAAACAGTGACGACAACTATCACTATATGACTATAGCTAGGTAAATTAATAATAATTGAACGAACACAACTAAAAAAGCAGTGTATATAACTAATAAGGCTAGCGTACGTAACAATAAACATTGGCCATTGCGTGAAGCGCACACAACCATTCGCGTGGTAATTTCGGGCGTGTTCGTCTTTGAACCGTGTTCGTGATGTTCGTTCAATTATTAATTCACCTATAGTCCCAATGGTGACCTTAGACTAGTGAGGCATGAACGATAGCAGTGATAGTATAGCCACTATTGGCACTTGGGTCTAGAGTAGACGTAGTCCTAGTAACATAGGACCTGCGAATCTCATCTATCATTAACATCTGGACATTATCAACTACTGATTCTTAAGTCCTAGAACGTTCCCAATAAGTGATGCACGGAAATAAGCAATGAGATTTTTGCAACGGTGTAAAAACCAAAGTATTTGATTCACAAACGATTTTCGAAGTGATATCAATTGTATAGACTCATACCTTGATGTACATACCATTTAAAATGAAGATAATTGTTCAAAAACGTTGCATTTGGAGAATTTTCCACACGCCAATTTCCTCCGTGTTGAAAACTAAGTCGAAACAAAACCGGAAGGATGAAATAACAAGGTCAGAGGTCGTACATGTGAGGTCGTATTTGTAAACAAACTCCCACCAGGCAGTATTGGGCTCATACAGGGTGTTTATTGCATTGATTGAGGTATCCGTATTTAACATGTGGTAACTATTCATGATATAATACAATTGAATGTCTCCTTGCAATGAATAAATATGAGATTATCTGGTTACCTCATCAATATAGATTAAGTTGGGTGAAAAATCAATTTTTTTACGTGCAACAAAATCGCCTGTCACGCTATAATAGTTTCGCCCAGGCCTAACGTCATCGTTTGTTTACTTGGAAATACGCATGCGCAGATTTTAGTATCTTCGAAAGTGAACTTAGCCGACCCGAATCGGCATAAAAGTGGATTTAAATTACTATTTTTATCAGATGTAAGTGTAGTATCGTTGTAATCAATAAGTTCAAACAAATTCTGTGATTCTTAGCTAGTACAACAAATCATACTTAGTGATATTTGTCATCAGTTGGTATTATTCATCATAGGGTATTTTGCATGTTTCACTATCTGTCCCCATCCTAAGTATGACTCCTTCTAAATATGATTTTTGTGGTAATTTCTGTATCGCTTACCAGAGCTCAAAAACACACTTCTTTGTGCTTGTTCTTATCTACTCTTTCTCATCTATCTTGCCATTCGCTTAACATTGTGTACAAATGCACTATTCCCTTGAAATTTAAGGTGAAATTCTAAGCCCATTCAGTTAACGGCACTAGCGTTGTTTATCGAAATCGGCGCCATGTTTTATTAATAAATAGTCTCTTTTTAATATTTTCGTTAGTTCGTATGTGGTGTGCGTAGCGTATATAGACGTTTGACGTTTTGCGATGGGGAATGAGACTAATCTGGACTTCGATACTCGCGAAATGTCTAAAAAAAATTCTGCCATTGCGTTTACACGGCGGAGAATTACGATTAAATATGGAATAATTTAGCATTTTCATGTTTTAAAAAGTGGCTGGAAAGAAAGATGAGGACTTTATGAAGGTGCGTAGCTAGTATGAAAATCAACGGAAAAACCGTTTTGCTGTAATGCACCCGACCCTCATTTGAAAGTCACACCATTTACTTTATACAGCAAATCAAATTGACAGTTTCTCGCTATGCAATTTCCCCATACGTTGGTAGGGGGGAAAAAAAAAAAAAAAACCACCAACGTATGGGTTCCTGTACTAATTCTTAGCCTAAACAGCCATGTCATTGTGGGTGAGTAAGAATGGTTTTGGAAAATGCTAGGAGTTGCAGAAGTTTTACTTTGTAAATTGTGGCTCGTTAAAGCTTAAATACCGAAGTCACATCATAGTAACGTTCTGTGACTCAGTACTATAAGTCCTGAGACACATGTTACTGCGACTAGAGTAGACGACAAACGTCAACAAAACACAGCAAGTATCGACAAACCTACCTGGTGCCTCTTTGAATAGGTAAAACGGCTCCTGATCGGGTCCAATTGGACTTGCAAAGGGCCTTGGGGTAGCAGGAGACTTCTGGCGCACGGGAGTGGGCATTTTGGTGGGTATACCGCCGTATTTTGGCGATGCTTCAGTCAGAGAACGTTTCATCGAAGTCATTTTTCACAAAGATTTGACGCCATTTTGTTACAGAAGTTGAACTAGTGTTGGGCGATATTAGGGAATCAACTACAACAGGGAAAAATAAAAAACACCGTATTGCCCTCACCTATAATAGATTGTACATTTTGATCAATAAGGTTTATCGTAGATAGGAAAAAAAGCCATTGATTATCCTTTTCTGATGCATTGTGGGTGGATTGTGGGTGCAAATCTGCTCCGTTTGCGAACCCACAATGCATCAGCAGAATAGGATAATCAATGGCTTTTTTTCTATCTACGATAAACCTTATCAGAGGGTGTAAGATAGGAAATCACTAACATAGAATTATCCATTATTCGTGAAAATAACTAAGGGTGTGGCTAATAATAATAAATACCAAATTTGTTGAGATAGCTTTTGTGGTTTTAAAAATATTTAAGGAATATGACAACATGAAACTAAAAAGGGTAACAGCTGAGCGAGCTCATAACGCATGACCATAGTCATTTTAGCGATGTTGGCCATCCATTGTTGGGTTTACAGAAAACAAAGGTATTTAAAACAAGGTATTTAAAAAAAACTGGACGGGGGAGATAGAAGACTGTTGAAAGTTCAAGAACAGACATTAACAAACAGCGTTGCTACTATGTTTCCTAACAATTTAACTCTAAGGGATTCAAAAGTGTTTTTGATATCAAATGAAAGGTCCCATTTCTCATTACACTGATGATGCCCTTAAATCTAGAATAGGGTCAACAACCTTTAAGACGTATGGTTAACATTGATGAAGAAGTTGGATTGGGGTAATTAAAGTTGTATGGTGGACACCGAATCATTCAGAAATATTATAAGGACACATTGAGAAATAGGTTATGTAAAACTTTTTTTATGAAAGACTGGTACCTTCTGTTTAAAGTTTGAAAATGAAAATAGGCTTATCCATTTTATTTGCGGCGGTTTTAGACTTTGCTAAACATGCTCAGCATTATCAGTCCCGGGCATCAGTGCACGCAGTGTACGTATACAACACACTGACCCATCTGCAGGCCGTCAGCTACGCGGAAATCTCTGCACAACGCATGTATACCATACGCCAACATTTCCACCCTGAAAGTACGTTGTGAAATTGCCGTAGCGTTGTATTATTCCATGATGGTTTTAGATTACATATTCTTGGTGAAATTATACACCGATATGGCTTGAAAAATAACATACCAGTATATAATTTCCTACGAGAATTGAAATCTGATGATCCAGTATCAAACAACAACGTCCAAAATGTCTCAAGAAATATTCCAAAATGTCTCCGGCCGTCCATACCATCGATGTATTCAAACACACGCAGCACTACAGCACTGCATTGCACTAACAGTGCATGGCAAAGGTCGAGGGGTTGTTGCCATATCATTGGGCTAATCATATTGAAGGGTTCACCTAGACTGTAACTCTCAGCCGCCCTCTTATGTCGCTATCTTGCAGGCTCCGATATTTGTACAGCTTTAGCGTCCGTACGGTAATATTGATGACTGGGGGATGTAGCCTAGGGTTCGCCATAATCATTGGGCTAATTGCGAGACCAAGGCAACACGGAACAAAGAGGCCGTGGACTCAGTGACTCAGTATATTACTAAATCATATAATATAATACAAAATAGCATCCAAATAGCTTAGTATATTACTAAATGGCATCCAAATAGCTGAAATAACTTACTGTGTCCTCTTACCTTCATATTATAACAATATCAATTACATTTTACAACAAAATCGCTTCAGAAGATGATTAATGCAAGTTATTAATATTAGCAAATGCCGCGAATTTTAGGGGTTTGTGAAAAGGTTACGACTTAGAAACGTCGTTTCAAATGACGGGGTCGCTCATCTCCCCCGTCAAAAAACTGGACGGGGGAGATAGAAGACTGTTGAAAGTTCAAGAACAGACATTAACAAACAGCGTTGCTACTATGTTTCCTAACAATTTAACTCTAAGGGATTCAAAAGTGTTTTTGATATCAAATGAAAGGTCCCATTTCTCATTACACTGATGATGCCCTTAAATCTAGAATAGGGTCAACAACCTTTAAGACGTATGGTTAACATTGATGAAGAAGTTGGATTGGGGTAATTAAAGTTGTATGGTGGACACCGAATCATTCAGAAATATTATAAGGACACATTGAGAAATAGGTTATGTAAAACTTTTTTTATGAAAGACTGGTACCTTCTGTTTAAAGTTTGAAAATGAAAATAGGCTTATCCATTTTATTTGCGGCGGTTTTAGACTTTGCTAAACATGCTCAGCATTATCAGTCCCGGGCATCAGTGCACGCAGTGTACGTATACAACACACTGACCCATCTGCAGGCCGTCAGCTACGCGGAAATCTCTGCACAACGCATGTATACCATACGCCAACATTTCCACCCTGAAAGTACGTTGTGAAATTGCCGTTTTTTGGTCGAAGTCATGACTAAATTATTATGAAACTCCAGAATTTATCGCAAATGATGTGTATTATAAAAACAATCGATGACAGAAAATAAAATTTATTGATAAATGTGGATTTTTAAGGGGCTGAAGTCGACAGGTTTTCTAGCGATACATAGTCATTGGGAATACTACGCATCGCAAACAGTCGCGATTTAAACAAATTGTTGACACTTTTTAGAGGTGAATAATGATTTTTAAAATAGTTTAGCCAATAATCTGAGAAGAGTTAGAATCTACAGATTTTTTAACTAAATAGAGGAGGGTGTACACTTTTATTTGGTACCTTGGCCAATGTTCAAGTTTTACAACAAGTATTTTTCTTATTTATTTTGAAATATTTACCAAGTTATTTGGAGATTTGATGAGGTATTCATCTCAGTCAATCAAACAAAGGCATTCAAGCCGTAGCGTTGTATTATTCCATGATGGTTTTAGATTACATATTCTTGGTGAAATTATACACCGATATGGCTTGAAAAATAACATACCAGTATATAATTTCCTACGAGAATTGAAATCTGATGATCCAGTATCAAACAACAACGTCCAAAATGTCTCAAGAAATATTCCAAAATGTCTCCGGCCGTCCATACCATCGATGTATTCATACACACGCAGCACTACAGCACTGCATTGCACTAACAGTGCATGGCAAAGGTCGAGGGGTTGTTGCCATATCATTGGGCTAATCATATTGAAGGGTTCACCTAGACTGTAACTCTCAGCCGCCCTCTTATGTCGCTATCTTGCAGGCTCCGATATTTGTACAGCTTTAGCGTCCGTACGGTAATATTGATGACTGGGGGATGTAGCCTAGGGTTCGCCATAATCATTGGGCTAATTGCGAGAGCCAAGGCAACACGGAACAAAGAGGCCGTGCCGTGGCCGTGGACTCAGTGACTCAGTATATTACTAAATCATATAATATAATACAAAATAGCATCCAAATAGCTTAGTATATTACTAAATGGCATCCAAATAGCTGAAATAACTTACTGTGTCCTCTTACCTTCATATTATAACAATATCAATTACATTTTACAACAAAATCGCTTCAGAAGATGATTAATGCAAGTTATTAATATTAGCAAATGCCGCGAATTTTAGGGGTTTGTGAAAAGGTTACGACTTAGAAACGTCGTTTCAAATGACGGGCTCGTCATCTCCCCCGTCAAAAACGGTTACGGTAGCACTTGGGTGGATTTGGATTTGAAAAGACTAGTTAATAATCACATAGGTATTTAAAATGTTTTATAATAAAAAAAATTCCTTTAAAAGGAAAGGGGCGCTCAAATAAATAATAACAGTATAATAGCCTTGTAGGGTATACCGGGGTAATGGCTGGTGTTTTATACCAGATGAGCAGAGATATAGAAATGGAAGGGTATTGGACTGCGGGAAGTGTTTTGGTATACAAAATTTAAAATAAAATAGGAGTAGGCCTATAACATAACAATTTATGGTATAGCCTCGATCGACACGTGGGGAAAGCAAAAAATACACGCAGGTAGGAATATGGCCGGCGTCGGTAGCATGAACGATTCTTATTAGAGAAGTAAAGTTTTGCATTTTATACATAGGCCTACATACATAAGCAAATATAGATAGATTCTTGATTGTTGATGTATTTAACATGGCTACATATCTGAGCCAGATGAGTTTTAAAGAAGGACTATTTGGGGAAAATCAAGATTTTCAATTCAACTTTGTCACACGCCGGGTCCAAAATGAAAATCTAGTTTCCATTTCGTGTTTATATGGTCTTCTCACAATTACCAAATATTTCCCCCCGGGTTTTATATCACTTTGTAATATGGATTCATTTTACAAAACTGAAGATTAGACGCCGAAAAAATATACCCAACGGTTGGTTGGTTGGTTCGGTCAGTCGGGCTTTTTTGTTCTTTTTCCATCTTAAAAAAAAATAACGATTGAAAATCCCTTAAAAATGATAAGGCAATATTCATTTGCACGTAAAACTTCTTAAACCAATTTTGAAAGAAGAAAAAAGAGTAACGCCGGTATAACAGTTTTTGTTTGTGGTTTTTGCCTTGTTATTACATTTTCAGTATGAGCTCAACTGCCTTCTCATTTTTTTATTTTCATAATGAAAATATGAAATGAGCATGCGTCATGGTTAAAAGAAATATCGGTGTTGGTCTGAGTGACCGGACCGGGACCAAAGGTTTTGGTGATTATTGAGAAAAAACGCTTCAATCTTTAGGACCCTTTGTATAGCTATACATTTGAAATTCAGTGAAAGTACCAACAAAGTGAGTCCATTGATTTCACAGTAGTCAATTTCAATTTCAATTCAGAGTTATTTTGGAGTCTTGAGTCTTTCATAATTCTTTTCAATATATATTACTTCACAATGCCCTGAAATTATATTTGCATGCTGAGGATTACATGAATTCATTGGACAAAACCAAATTAAACAGAGCCCAGAAAACGTAGATTCTTTAGTTTTGTGATATTGTAAATAATCTAAATATAAAATTGTCTAACAAAATAATATACCACTAGGATAAAAATATTCGATATCAAGTTATTCGGGGATGGAGCAATCCTGCATCTTGTTTTAGCACTATTCACATTATGCTATTGCCATATAATTCTATTTTCAAGATGTCAAGATGTTCATTGAAGTTAAAATGCATTAAAATACAAAATAATGTACTTTTTATTTGTCTTTTGTTGGAAGGAAGCTAAAAAGGGATTTTTTGAATTGTAGAGAGATCATCATGATCATATCATCGTGCATCTTCATTGCAATTACAATATCAGTTCAGCTGTAGATCTTCGATGTTTATTCCTTATTCTTATTTCTAAAACTTAAGTGCATCGTGGGAAAAAAACTCTAGTTGGCTGGTGCTCTCGCAATGCATTGTGATGTGAGATATTGTTACAATCTTCTTTCGGAATTATAATTGTTATTATGGAGTGGCCCAGTTAATGTAGACATTGGTTTTATTTTAAACAAACATCATTGATGAAAAAATTGCTGTATAACCCTAACTCTTTACACCACACGGCAACAGATTTGTTTTCCGACCCCCAAAATTCACCAGAAAGGTCACCCCGACCCCGACGGTACAGTGCCCCTGAAACCTAGGGACATGAGTTTTTGTGTACCGTACAAACCGGGATGATCCCCTACTCTTTACGAAGGTGTCTGTGACCTTTAACGTGCTCGGATTTTTGCTCGAATGCACGAGACCACCATTTCTACGTGACTTCTGAACCACGAGGCAATTGAGACTAAGTACCTTGCCTAAGGATACAAACATGTTGGCCGTAGCGGGGCTCGAACTCACAACCTTTGTATCGTGAGACCTGCTATCCGCTAGTAGACCACACACGCTCTATAGATGAGGTGACCTATGATGTCATGTATTTACAAATGTGACACCCTCTGTTGTTTCCCTCCAGGCAGAATATACAGTAAAGTTAATGAAGACAACATGAAATTTCTTTCTAATGAATTGTAAAACTCATTTAGTTTTAGTTTTTTGTGTGAAATGCGATAGCTTATAGCATTCCTAAGCAAGTTTAAAGACAGTTTTGATAATAATTTGCTGTGACACCACAAACTATAGGAACGCTTGCCCGGTGTGTTTTGTCTCAAACCAACAGAGGGCGTCCTAAATGTCAACAAATGGAGTCACCTCATCTATAACTTAGGACATGTAACTCGTAAAGGTCAAGCCCGCCTACCTATACCTTAATTGACATGTGATGGTTCGTGTGGGGGCGCACTATCATGTTCGTAGCAAACCAGACGATATTAGACGTGGTGGTTTTTATCGGCTCAAAACATGATTTGTGACACCGAAATAGTACATCAATGGTAAAAAAGCTGGTTGTGATTTAGAGTTGCACTGATATGCTTTGATGATGACAGAATTTAGTTCTTATATGACACAAAACATTCAGAATTGTTTATTTGAAATTGATTTTAACGTGGAACAAAATACGAATTTGAAATTGTGGATGGCTTCGTCTGACAGTGACAGAGGAGGGGCGTGGCGTTATTTGCATCTAATGAATATTGTAATCAGATCTCTTTACGACGGCCTGGAACATGTCTATACCCAGATAGCAATACAACGTTGGGCCAAGGTTGGGACAACGTAATCACTTACGTTGGGGCAACGTCAAAATATGACATTGGGCCAACGTAATTTTGTCCGGCTAAACAACGTTGGCTCAACATCAGTTGTTTGACGTTGGCACAATGTTGGCCCAACTTTGGCCCAACGTTTCAACAACAGCGTTGGCACAACGTTGGCTCAACGTTGGTCCAACATTTCAACAACAGCGTTGGCACAACGTTGGCCCAATGTTAGCCCAACGTATAAACAACAGCGTTGGCACTACATTGGCCCAACGTCTCAACAACAGCGTTGGCACTACGTTGGCCCAACGTTGGCCCAACATTTCAACAGCAGCGTTGGCATTACGTTAATGCCATGTAGATTTATGTATTCAGCCAACGTTCAGGTCCAACAATGCCCTAACGTTTCAATGTTAAACAACATTGGCACAACGTTAGTGCAATATATTTGTCTGTTGGGCCAACGTTTTGCCGGATTTTGTCTTGTAAACTAATGTACGTTACTTCAGCGTTTGCCCAACCTTTGAAAGAACACATAACACTGTAGATAAAACACACAAATTCATTGGTAACAATTTATTTGAAATCTTCTGTTTTATTGGTATCATGAATAATCTGTAATATAGTTACAATACACACGAAAGAACCTAGCTACAACCTGTTCCTGCCCAAAACGGTGCGACTAAAATGGTTATTAGGGTTAAATGTATTAGGGTTTAATAGGGGAGGATGGGGCAACTGGTCCAGTGAAGCATATTTCAGGATATAAAATATTAAAGTATGTGTAAAAATTGATCAATTTGCTATGAAAAATAACATCACCCAAGTAACTGTTTACATATAACATATAATCAATGTTGAAAAATGACAACATGGAAACCAGGAAGTATTTTCTTAAAGGTAAATGACCCGATCACATTTTCTTATAGATTTTTCTCAAACATATGGAGATTTTCATATCATATGAAAGATCATATTTTTCTGATTAACATACTGAAATTTGACGGTCCAAATCAGTATGATTACGAAGAAATTGGTGAAATAAGATTGAATTACCGCGAAAGGTGGTTAACCACCAATAAGTTTGTGTACAACACAATGGGCACATTTCACGGCATCTTGTGCGTCTAAAATAAGAACCATTAGAGTTATGCAACTCAAACTTTGGAATACAACTCTTTTAAGGATGACCTTTCATGTAGAATAGAAAACTTCAAGTTAAAAATCGGAACATCTACCTTTAACAAACACATTTAAATATTATTTAATTTGTAAGGCTATATTAAAAAAATGATGTCTCAAATCTCCCCCGCGCATTGGTTAATTGACGCACGTTGGAAGGAAAAATTATGATTATTATTATTTTTTTAAATCCCAAAGTTGCACCGATTTTTCATTGATCACATCATTTTAAATAAAGGATTTCAATATTTTATATTTAAAAAACAAAAATGCATTTCGCATTATGTTTTGAAAATCTGAAGAGCTTTGAGACAAAAGATTTTTTTAATATAGCCTAACAACGATACACGTCTCATAAAACCCATGTTTGATACAGTTTTTGTGTTTAACGTGTAAATAGCAGTAATACTAATAGTGTATATAAAGCAAGCAAAGTTTTTGACTGCACGCTTTTTAGAGTATTACAGTTTTTGACTGTTTGCTTTCATTTTCGGCTATTTTAAGTCCCCATCGAAATGATATATTGTTGAATTTGTGCCGTCTCTTCATTTGTGTGTACTGCTGTCTTTTAAAGGTAGATGACCCGATCACATTTTCGTAACACAGAATTATTTCAAACATACGGAGATTTTCATATCATATGAAAGCTCGTATTTTTCTCATCATCATACTGAAATTTGACGGCCTAGATCGGTATAATTACGGAGAAATCGATGAAATAACGTCGAATTACCGCGAATGGTGGTATACCACCGATATAGTTTGTGTACAACTCAATGGGTACAGTTCACGGCATCTTGTGCGTCTAAAATAAGAACCATTAGAGCTATGCAACTCAAACTTTGGAACACGACTTTTTTAAGGATGACCTTTCATGTAGAATAGAAAACTTCAAGTTGAAAATCGGAATATGATCGGGTCATCTACCTTTAAGTGTTCAAAAGTAAGTGATTTAAAAAAAATAATAAATAAATAAATAAATTTAAAAAAAATCCCGACTGACCTACCCTATTTGTTTTGGTCATGTTACGCCAATCAAACTTTTTTTTTTACGCCTAATAATAATAATGGTAAACAGGATTTATATAGTGCCTAACATCAGAACCAGTCACCAGGTACTTTATTACAATGGTAAAAATTGTAAAAATTAAATAAAAAGCATTATACAATATATATAGAAATATACAATGTACATATAAAAATTGGAGTAATTCTGTTATACCCTCCACAGGGTATTCATAGTGCGTGATTTTTAAGAACAACGCATACTAACCGATGTTGGTGTGAAGGGTATAACACAATTATGCCTAAAAATCAAAATATAAACTGTGGCAAGCCAGTACAATAACATTAACTACAAAGTACTGGATCAGTTTTTGTCTAAATAAGTAATTTTCAAATCAGCTAAATCTTTTAAGGGCAACCAAAAGGTGATTCAAGTTCATGCTTTATTTGATGGAGCATATTTTGAAAAATATAATGTAAGCTATTACTCTTATTGTCCATACATAAACCAATCATAATGGCCAGTGCATCAATTTATTGTGGGATGAGCTATACGGATGACGCATTACTACGTAACAGGTGTAACTCCCAACTCAGTATCAGTCTGAGTCTTGGTCGATAACAAAAGTTGAGAATACTGATAATATCCATCTATTGAGGTTCTGTGTGCGAGTGCGACTAACACCTTTAACGTAAAAGGGAAAAAGGGTAGTAATCTACGATCGACAATATGATACAAATTATCTAAGCTTAGAAACTCTATATTTTGTTTGTCTGGGCAATATCAAAGGGTAATTCTTTCTGTATTTTGGTTTTTTTTACAATATATCACCACTTTGGTTGACTTTCATTAGAAAATCCTCGCCTTTAACAATTGCTCAGGGATTGGAAATCAAAATATGGGGAACTAGGGGAAAATTCTCTTGATATGGACAATTTGTACGCAGATTCAATAGTTGATGTCTGCAAGGCAAATTATTATATTTTGCTGTAGGATTACTGGCCAGGATTGAGTCTTTTGTAACAAAGGGAAAAACATTAATTTTTTGCCAAGAAATTTGTCGGAAAAATATTACATCCTGCGTTAAACGATGCAATGTAAGTTACATACAGTGGCATTGTGAGCAAATCAATACCAGGTCAAGTGCATTGATTTTTCATATTTTACATTGACCTACGTCATACACAACACTATACAAATCAAAATTCACAATTTTAGCATAATTTTGATCTACAGGCTGTATCAAAATGATTTGTACTCTGATATGTTCCATTTTCAAAAAAGCATTAAAAATATAAAATCTCTGATAAATACAATATTTTTGATTTTAATAAATAGGGAATTATGTCAACTTATTGATCTGATAATCTGAAGATAATTGGCTGTTGTTTCTGACCGCTATTGTCATTCAAATGAAGACCGACGTAATCATGGTTTTACTCGCAGCAACGCAAATTTAATAGGTTCACTGCACAAACTCTTTATAAGTAGTGAATATGAGTGCAGTCAGGAGGAACTTTGAATTGAGCGCTTCAGATCTAACGTTTCGATGAAAATGATAAAAACACCAATATTCCTTTAAAAGCTTGTAAATTCTGAAAACATTTTGCATAGAAGCAAAATGGTATAAATGGTTCGTAACATATCAAAACAAATTCTGAAAAACTGATCAGACCACGGTACAAATCTTTTTGATACAGCCTGTACGTTATAACAAATAAAAAAATGTCAACAAGTCTGCTAACACCTGCACCAAGCAGCTCATCAAAACAAGGCGTGTGTTGCACGCATTGAACGGCATACATGCAGATTGGTTTAGACACTTTGAATGCACTCCGCAGACCCTTCTTTTTTTGGTTCAGACAGATTTTGTTTTATTACAACATCTTATGCAGAACTTTTTGCATATTAGTTCAATGATGTGCTTCAGGATACAAACAATAACTGATGAAAATTGTTTCATCAAATCTTTCAATGTGGTTTAAATCATCTCTGTATTAAGTCAAAACTGATATTGCTCCACTGTGGAGATATCTACTCTTGTGGCTCTCCACCTCCTTTTTAGTCTAGCAGTCAAACCAGTGGGCAGTTGTAACAATACTTTCATAAAATACACGCATCAAATTACTCTATGATACATACTAAAATCAAACATTTTCTTATCTTGGCTTCTGAATCTTAACTTCCTTAGGTTATATTTTGCCTGAATACAGAGATGAGCACTAACCGAGGTTTGTTATAATCTACTCAACTGTTAAATTAGTCGCTATTAACAAGAACACAGTACACTGTATATTGTAAGACTGAAATAGATAGTCAACATTTTATCAGATGTGGCTCTGACTTCATCAGGACAATGTAACCAGTCTCTTTAGAACAGCACAATGTTTCACTGAACCAATGTGAATAATGGTGATGATGCTGACTTGTGCGAGGTTACCACAATTGTTCTGCAAGCATGCAGCAATAACATTAGCCACCTTTGTGCACAGTTTAGGGGCGGAAGGCTTCCATTTGATTGGTCGGTCTCATCATCATTCATCGCAGACATAGCCTCTACATTTTCCATGTCTGCCTCTGCATTTCCATCTGCACTGTCAGCTGAATAAAGTAAAACACAAATATAATAATAACTGTATCAAATTGATAATTAATTTTAATATAGTTTTCAGGTCCAATATACACTCTAACAAAAGAGGTGCTGGTCTCACCAACTTATCTGAATCCTCATTTCGAGGTCTAGATTGCTCAACTTTCTTAGCTCTACATCTGGAAGCTCTTCAACCATCTATTGTTGTATTGCGTTGGATAAAATATGGGGAGTCACCAAACATCACAACTTGATGAGAAACATGCTTATTCAGTATAGTGATCAGATAATTAAAATTTACCAACAGATAGTGTACCACATGTTTCAAACAGATATTTCAAACATGAGTTCTATTTTCAATTTCACAAGAATAGGATCAATATAACTTATATAAGGTTTGAAGCTGAATGGAAGGAAGAATACAGCATGCAGGAGGACAGGGAATAGTCTCAAGTTCTTAATCAGATTGTATGACTTTTTGATTTAATTTTGTAATGATACACAGACAAATATTTAATTGTGAAATCTCACATCTTTTTAATTAACTTGAATTTTGTTTATCATGGGTGTAGAATAGAATGTTTACACGTTTAGTATTCTGTTCCAATTTTTTTTATAAAATACCCAAAATAATTACCTTGTTTGGCAGCGACTTTCCTTTACTCTCTGTCTTTCCTTCCTCCCGATATATCTGCTGCATACTTTAACCAGCTTTTGATGTAGTTGCCTGCAGAGGTATCATCGGAGCTCTTCCATACCTTTCTTTCGGCACCTAAAAAAATAAGACAGACAGTATATCATTTAAACTACTAAGGAACTGTGATGCTCAAAGTATGTGCGAAATGAGAATACATTTTTTTATGTTAACCCTTACCCCGCCCCCCCCCCCCCCGAATGTTAAATAATGCCAATTTTAAGTCCCTCTCCAAGCGCCTGTGCCGCCGTTTTTTGATGACGTAGTAAACGGAGCCTACATGTATAATAGTGAGCGCAGACTGCGCGAGTAGCTGAGGGCCGTGGCTTAGTGGGTGGGACATGGGACTTGAGAACAGAGGATCCCCCGGATCCTTAAAAATTGTGATCCCAATCAAAAACCCTAAACCGGGGTTAGGGATAGGGCCTAGGGATCTCTATAGTATAAAGATAAATAAACAAATATTTGTCATAAAGCATGGTCAGAAGTAACAAGAAAGAGACAATGCAGGCTTCACTAACAATTATCACCAGTGTTGTAGCTGAGTGCACCCTACCAAAGTCCAAGTCCTTGTTTCTCGAGTCCCAATTCTTACTGTCCGAGTCCAAGACCAAGACAGAGACCGAGTCCTCATATATTTTAAGTTCTGATAATATTTCATGTCATATATTTTGCTCTCTACAGGCCACGCAAACATACTACTTTTTCCCCTGTTTTATATTCATGGACACATTTGGATACCATTTTGAATCAACGGTGTAGTGAGGATTTTGATGCTCGGCTCGGATATGTGGTCAGCAATTGAAAAAGTGTTATACATTGAGAAATGTCAAACTTAAGAACAAAGTTAAGTTGTATCAGGGTTGTAGCCAGAGCATTTTGAGTGTCAGGCGCAATATTTCGCTATTTGGTTACACAATTCTTGCGGCTCAGGGGCCGGGATGTTTTTAGGCCTTTTTAATGCACTTTGAGGGTTCCTGCCAGTCGCCACATAATGTCTTGTTTTATGAGGCAGTTTAATGATTTTATCCACAAACTGTTAAAAAAAAAAAAATTATTATTTGTTTTTAGAGTGCCGAGCGGCCAGCCCAATTCCGGGCCCGGCGCCGCCTGGCGTAACTACAACCCTGGTTGTGATAATCTAACAGATTCTACTCTGTGGAGTAAGAGTGAGGAGACTGAGCTGCTCTTTGAAGCTAAAAATTGCTAATGAAAGATCATTTTTGTTGAAAACACAGACAAAGAACATTTTCCTCGTAAAAATATCCTTAATTGTACATTTTCATTTTTGCACACAATTTTAAGTCTCTTTACATTATAGTTATAGGATTTCTATGATAAACATGTTTTTCGGCTTCTTATATTTTCAACAGTCAGAGGTATTTATTATGTTTTATGACAATATTTCTCAAGAACTGAAGATAAGGATAACGACATTTTAAATTCTTATAAATTATGCCAATACTGGCCTTTGGACTGAGGTAAAATTCCTAAGTTCTCAGTGTTTGAGCCCTCCTCCGTGTTCAAGTCCTTCAAGGGGACTCGAGACCGAGTCCGGACTCGAGTACTACAACACGGATTATAAGTAAGTTACTGATCCCTACATAACAGAAAAATGACCAACAATGATAAATTACTTACGGCAAACAACACCACTTGTGAACTGGCCAAGCCAGTTTTGGCTCCCCTGCCCTTCCAGTTACACAGTCTGGTGAAGTCGTCCGTCATAAGTTCAGCCATTATCCTCACAACTAACTACCTGCTGCTCTGATTGTCCCCCCAGACGGTTCAGCCATTTGATCTGCGAAGTAGGTAAAAATCTGTGTTATTTCATTATTATGAGATGTTATTATGAGATGCATATAATCCAAAGAGAATTGTGAAACCATCCCTATCAACTTGAATTAAACAACTGGTGCTCCTCATTTTCTTGGTTCTCAAAGCTCTGATCAGTTCTACAATTTGCATCAACACGAGGAAGTGTCACACGGACACGGTGTTCAGTATAAAATACCATTTGGTCACATATTTATCACAGCTATAATAACCTGAATGTCCCTTTGTACATTTTACAAAAGCTCTGGCTGGTGTGTCACAGTTCATATTCTTGAATTTCACCTGCATTGTCTTGCCATTGAACTTAAAGGTTGTTCCTACATGTACATGTATGGCTAATTTTTTTTGACCCCCGAGCAAAATACAAAGAAAATGTATCTATGCAAAAATGATTAATTAATTTTTACAAGAAAAGTATAAATACTACAAAGCTGAAAATTTGGGAGCTTGTTATTGAATTAAGTTTTTAGAAAGTTTCCTGTTCTGCGGGAGGCTGTAAGACATAATAAATTATAAAAAAAATAATAAAAAAAATATTAGGCTAATTAATGCACTTAATTATTTTTTTTCAAGTTCATGCACTTTACTAAATGTAATGCCACTTGGTGTATACGTTGGCTATGTAACCAACAACTCTCTTTAATTCCTGTGCTGCAGGAATCTAAGGCGCATGTAAGTCGATATCGAGTTTCCTGTTACCCGCCCGCATCACTTTTTTCACCCGCGTCAAAATTTCAAGATTTCCCCAAAAAATCATTATTTATTTTTAAACACAATTGTTGCCAGTTTTATTAATTTGAACACATTTTTCACTTTCTTAAAATATGAATTTTGAGAACTAGGCTCATCCCATAAGCAAGGCTTTTTTAATCGTAAACCTACCTTCCGTGAACATTATTTTGATGCATTATACGTTTTTATATTTATTTAAATGAGCACTGTATCAATATGGGTTGATCAAACATGCATTTACATGTCAATAATAAAATCTGATCAAATAATGAATAATAAATAATGAAAAAGTCGCCTCATCACTTTGAGAAAAAAAAGTAACAGGAAATTCGCAATTGACTTTCATGCGCCTAATGGAGTTTTGAATAAAAAATTAGAGCACTTTAAACAAAAAACTACATTTGTATAGAAATTTTACCTAGGGAGTCAAAAAACCAACATAAAACAAAAGAAAATAGACTGCCCTCTGTTGGCCGAAAAACAGTACAAAACAAAAGAATTCAAAATGACTTAAAATGGTTTTTTTACAATAAAATTGTCATCTAGAAAACCGTACCTCCAATCAATCTTAAAAATTAGCCATATGAACTTGACCTGAACAACCATTGCTCAAATTTAGATTTCAACTCATCCACAAATTCTTGTAAAAAATTATTAGCACTGCTGGTTTTGAATCCCCTAAAAAAGCCCAATTGTAAATGGTGTTGTTGAAAAAGTCCCGGTGGTTTCAGTCAACATTAACTTTGGGTACGCATAATCGTTCCAAAAATCGCGAAAAAGGGTGGGTTTTCTGTACCATGTCCGCGATTTTCACAAATTAGGGGTGTTTTTTGAAGCTACAAAAAAGTATTCCGCGATTTCAAAAAATAAGGGGTCATTTTGGAAGCTATGTCCGCGATTTCAAAACATTAGGGGTGTTTTTGGAGAGGCTATGTCCGCGAAGAAGTAAAAAGGGGTATTTTGAACCATAT
Source organism: Ophiura sarsii (assembly GCA_035610835.1). NCBI lineage: Eukaryota > Metazoa > Echinodermata > Ophiuroidea > Amphilepidida > Ophiuridae > Ophiura > Ophiura sarsii. Next base: position 106,788,645 of record CM069441.1, read on the forward strand.
GTGTCCTCGTTTTTGCGCAAATAGGGGGACTATATAGAAAGTGTCCTTGAAATGGTGAAAAAGGGGGATTATTTTCAGTCAAAATGTTCTCGTTTTTGTGCGAAAAGGGGGTCAAATTAGCCAAATTGTCCGTGAAACGCTGTCAAATAGGGGGTATTTCAAGATCCTGGAACGATCATGTGTTACCCCTCTGAATACGAAGAGAGAAGGGGAAAAAGTACAGTCTTTGTCCTCAATTCTGCCTAGTATGGGCCAAAACAGTAAGCCCTTTCTCTTTAATAAAGGCAACCCATCAATAAATGCTTGGAGATACAGCTCATAACAATCAAGAAAACAATCAAGAAGACTAGGACTAGGAGGGTAAGCTTCAAATACCCTACCACTTCCTCACTACTAACTAGTTAGTAGTACATACACTGTGCAACTATCTGCAAGTGTATGATGAAATTATGAATGGGTCGTTCTTTAAAAGTCCCCATTGAAGACATGCAGTGGTAGGGTATACTAAAGGAACTCCCAAACATGAAAAATAGTGAATTTATTACGAATTTTGTCTTGGTGGCCATATTTGCCAATTTACTCGGTGGGACAATTTGGCCACCTGCCTGCTAGGATTGTTACATGGTCGAGAGAGGCTACGGTAGTCGGCAGTTTCTCTGCTGGCGATTCTACGCAGATGATCCGATTGTGGCAATGTCTTGCTAGACGTCCCGTAACTCAAGTGCGCATGCTCTAACCAATTAAAATACGTTGTAGCTATACACGGTTTATTCCGTACGGGACGTGAGGCAAGATATAGCCCCGATTGTTATATTGTTTTGTTCTTGATTTTCACAATAGGCCTACTCGCCATTTCAAAATACAAATAATTATGAACTTACCTCTATAAATCCCGTGTGTGAGTTTCCGACGACGCGAGTGTTTGTCGTATTTTATTATTAATGATTACGTTGTTTTTAAGTGCATATTTATATTCACAAACTTAAATATAGTTTTCGATGTTATTTATTTAAAATAACATAAAAATATTACTACTAAATTTTAAAAATAAACATATTTTATTTGTTTCTTATTTTTATTTATGTATATTATGTTTTAAACATGTTTGAAGCTTTTTACATTTTGGAATGTAGAACTTTTAATAAAAAGTGTTATACCACTCATACAATACGAAACCCACCAATAGAGGGCGTACACCTATCTCCACCAGTCCCCCAACGTCGGCCTCATTATCTTTTGTGGGCATGCGACCGTGCGCCATGTTAAGAGACTGGTGGATTTATCCTAACTTATTAACGGCAGCCTGGTCATGCGATGGTTTCCAGTTTTTAATACGATTTATTCCACTAAAATATAATACCGGGTTCCAAATTTTACGAAAGCAAGCTCCTGAACTCTCGAGCTCAAGGACAAATTCGAAGTGAATGGTCGTACTGAAATCGTCGGGCCAACGCTGGCCCGCCGACCGTTTGCCTACCGACCATTTACCAACGTCATGTTGACGTTCATTTGGCAACCAATACCCGACATAAAATCCTGTTAATACTCAACGTTGGCTAGACGTTGGCTACACGTTGGCTTTCCGACCGCGACCTTGCCGATCATTGCCAACGTTGACCCACCGTAGTCTTGCTATCTGGGTATTTGTTTATTATGCTGACGCTTGTGACACGATGACCCGGACAATGAATAGTCCTACTATCTGAATATTGATTCACAACGAATGATTGACAGTTTACGCTCCACTGCTTGCCCTAATCGCATGTGATACCTCGTATAGAGTGCGATATGCCTAGGCTTCGCCAACCTTTGTAGGCTGAAGCCCTCTTTCAGCATCTTCCATCTGTGTCGGTCTTGTGCTTCTCTTGTCCATGTCGTTCCTCTGTATTCAGTTAGCTCGTCTCTCCATCTTTGTTTCTGCCTGCCTTTTCTCCTTTTGCCTGTACGGGGTTGCCACTCGGTTGTTCTTATTGTCCACCGATTATCATTTTGTCTTGAGATATGTCCTGCCCATCTCCATTTAATTTCCTTGATTTCTTGATGATGTTTTTTGCCTTGGTTTTATCACGAATGGTAGTGTTCTTTTGTTTGTCTCGTATTGTTATATTTAACATCCTCCTTTCCATGGCTCGCTGCGCTACTAGAAGTTTCTGCTCAATTTCTTTGGTTGTTGACCAAGTTTCGGAACCGTTTGTCTCGTATTGTTTGTCTCGTATTGTTATATTTAACATCCTCCTTTCCATGGCTCGCTGCGCTACTAGAAGTTTCTGCTCAATTTCTTTGGTTGTTGACCAAGTTTCGGAACACATTGATTGAAAACCCTAGTCCTTAATGTTATTGGTATGGTTTTATCGCATAGAATGGTTTTGTTTCTGCCGAAGCAGCTCCAGCCTGCCTTGATTTTTATCATGACTTCCTCTCTCGTATTGTTCTCCATTTTGATTTCCTTGCCAAGATATTTGTAGCTTTCTACCTTTTCTATCGGTTCCTTGTCGATTTCGATGGACTCCTTTGTTTGAAAATTTGTCATGAATTTCGTTTTTCCTTTGTGCATTTTCAGACCAACTTTTCTGCTTTCCGTATTCATACAGTTTAGTTGGGCCTCCATTTCCTTCACCGAGTTAGCTAGCAAAGCCACGTCATCTGCAAACCTGAGGTCTGTTAGCCGCTCTCCATCGATGAGTATCCCTCTTTCTTTCATGTCTATCTTCTTGAACACCTCTTCCATTGCAGCAGTGAAAATCTTTGGAGAGATCGTGTCGCCTTGTCTCACGCCTCTGCTGATTTTGATGGGTTTTGAGACGTCCTCATCGATATGGATTCTTGCTGTAGCATTAGTGTATATCCTCTAGAATTTGAACATATCCTTCATTTATTCCTATTTTCCTTAATGCTAGGAAGAGATCACTATGCTCAACTGAGTCAAACGCCTTTTCATAGTCGCGATGAATCCGATGCAGAGCTTCATTTGATACTCATTGGCTTTTCCAATTAGCTGGCTCAAAGCCTGAATATGGTCAGTGGTTGAGAAGCCTTGCCTAAATCCTGCTTGTTCCCTTGGTTGGTTTTCATCAAGCACTCTCTTCATTCTGGTTTGAAGGATTCTTGTAAATATTTTGTATGGGTGGGAAAGCAGACTTATTGGCCTGTAGTTTTTGATGTCCTCTTCGTCTCCCTTCTTGTGTAGAAGTATGATCTTTGCTTCCTTCCATTCCTTGGGGATTTTCCTTTCAGTAAGGATCTGATTGTATAAACTTGCCAGCTGGGTGTATATTTGCTCACCTCCGATCTTGATGATATCACTGGTTATCTCGTCTAAACCTGGTGCTTTGTTTTTCTTCATCTGCTTTACTGCAAGCTCAATTTCTTCAACTGTGATGGTAGGTATGTCAGTTTGGTCGGGTGACAAGAAGCCTTAGTATCTTGATTAGACCTGGAGCTGTACAGTTCCTGGTAGAACTCTGCGCAGATGTTGAGCACTTCTCCCCTATTTGCTGTTGGTGTTCCATCTTTCTTTTTCATTTCTCTTATTCTGGTTTTCTTGCTATTTAGTTTTAGTATCTGTTTTGGTCCTCTACCCGTTTCTAAGATGGATTCAATTTGTTCTCTTTCCTTTCTTCTGCTCCTGCGCCTTCTTTTCTTCCTTACCAATTTTACTGTGTCCTGGTAGTCTTTGTTTTGTTGAGTTGTCTTGTTGGCGGTTGTCTTGAGTTTCTTCCTTTTGGTATCAAGCTCATCAATTTCCTTGTCTTCTTCTGATTTCTGTTTGGCTTGTTTTTCTTTCGGTGCTATTTTCTCAGCAACCTCCTTTACTGTGTCGGAGATGAGTGAATACTTGGTATCCACATCAGAGTCTTCAATGCTTAATGCTGCGAATCGGTTTTTCAGCTCTATTTGAAATTCTTGTTTTCTTTCTGCCAGTTTCGCATTCAGCTTGCTCTTTCTCTAATTGTTGATGAATTTCAGCCTTGCCAGTCTCTTATTTAGTACTATCTTGGCTCTAACCATTCTATGGTCACTTCCAATATCTATACTTTCGTGATCACCTCACAGTTCCTTAGTATACCACGTTGGCTACTCAATATAAAGTCGATTTGGTTTCTGGTTTTTCCATTAGGACTTTCGCATGTTCAGTATCTGCTTTCTTTCTTTTTGAAGAAAGTGTTGGCAACAACTAGTTTCTGTTGTGAAGCAAATTCTAGTAGCATTTCGCCCCTTTTATTTCTTACTCCAATTCCATGTTTTCCTAGGAGGGATTCTTCTCCTGCTCGACGTTTTCCTATTTTAGCATTAAAGTCGCCCATTACTATTCGGTACTTTGCTTTGCTTTCTGAAAATGCCTTAATATTCACGTCTTCATATACCTCTTCTACAGCCTCATCATCATAGTCTCCTGTAGGTGCGTATATTTGTACTATGCAGAGAAATTGTCCCCCTGTAAGTCTTACTTTCAGTGCGATTACCCTGTTAGAATAGGACTTTATTTCTTCAATGTAGTTTTTGAACTTCTGATGTATTAAGAATCCAATACCTTTGGCTTTTTTGTTAGCTTCTGTTTTCCCATGATTGTAAAGCCACATACCTCCTGGTAGCTCTATAATACTCTCTCCTTCTCTCTTGGTTTCTGCAAGACCTATTATGTCCCACTTTAAGTCATTTAGTTCGTCCAAGAGCGATTCTAGAGATTCATCAGTTCTTATAGTCCTTGTATTGTATGTGCAGATGTTTTTATATGTTTGTCCACCCATTGCCTCCTTATCAATCTTGCAGCTTCCTTTCGGCTTTGACTGCAGAACGTCACTCAATGGATTGTTGTTTTATGGAGGTCGGACTGGACTAGAGTGCGATATACTGTGAATCAAATCTCAACAATAGGCAGATGTTTGTTTCACATGCCTGGTCTTTCTCTAGGGGTCTGCCACGAGTCATGTATTGACCATGTTGACACCGGGTGAATCAATTGCAATTTATTTTTTCTTAAAGTCAAGTTAACCTCATTTAAAAAAGGCCATCTAGATCTTGGCTGTTGGCATATATTTCTCACAGCATTTAACGTGGGGTTTCCTCAGGATCCTCAACTGAGTTAACAACCCGAAACCACAAACAAATTAAATGCCGCTAAAGAGATTGCTAAGTGGGTGGCTTACGGGAAACAAATTATATACCAAAACGATGTCGTATCTCTTATAAAAGCATAAATTAGCCTACACAAATTAAAAATTAAAAATAATCCCTAAGTTAACATCAATATAATGACTCGAGGTGTTCTAGGCCAATTAAAATTGATTCTTCTGTATTAGGCCCACTGTTTCCCGCCCGCGTCCAAAAATTAGAATGCCAAATATTTAATTATTTGATTTTTATTTAGGATTTTATGAAATTAATCATGTAGTTATAACATAATTAAATACGGACCTCGATTGGTTGCGAGTTGCGACCACTTGTTTATAAAGGAATAAAAGATAGACATCTCGTCCCTTTTCCAAACATGAAACTGTAAACTCATAATCATTTTAAATCGGTATCCTTATTGCCAAGTAGCTTTGATTTATTCGATAAAATGACCTTGTCAGTCCCGAACTCGTCCGTAGCTATCTGACGATTCAGAGAATCCAGTCCCTCCGTGTCACACTTTAGTACACAGCTGAATACAGCGTGCTAAGACGAATGACGTCGGATTTACGAGCGATAGCTGCATATTCTTAAAAGGAACTCGCGTCTGTTTCCTTAAAAATATTCATGATCAATGGGATTCGAACTCGAGGTGGCAACTCCATTCAATAGCAGCACAAAGACACACATTAGTGAGTTCGCCGTAAATTCAATAGAGTAGTGTTGCTAAAATAGTATTGCATTTTATTTAGGTATTGGTTCTTTATTTTGCTTAATAAAAGCTAATTAGCACACGATTTGAATTTACCAACAGCGATATTCTTATCGAGGAGACAATACCCCACATGTCTATACCAATCGCAATCGCATGCTCCAACACGATAGTGGTCACGAAATGTCTTACGGGAAGCACTTTTCTCGGGTTTTACACTGTACCACCAGTAGAACACGCTCATGGTCACAGGTCACTAATAGGTATATCAAATAAGGTGGGGCCGTTTCAAAAAATCATTAAAATCGTGATACGTGTCTCTATTTTAAATAGAAGTTGTCAAAAAACATAACATTTTTGGTATCATATTAAAGACAATTTATCCAGCTACCGAATAAAAAAAGGATTAAAGCCACATGTTTAGCAACAGTGAAGTTATCAATCTAAACGTCGAGTGAGTCAAGGGTGGGGCCGGTGGATTAGCAGCGCCGGTGCATGAGGCGCCCATAGGTTTCTACACAAAATAGCGGAAAACTAGAACTTTTGAAATTGATGCCATTTTAAAAGTATACATAGGAAAGTTTTCAAACGTCTCATATGTGTTAATAACATGTGCCTGCTACTATGAATAATAATATTGAATTGTTATCTAGACATTCTCTACTAGAATATGATGTTCAATTCAGGGAGTGTTTTAATGTAAAAAATACACAGTTTTATTCATTTTATTGATTAAACAATGGCCAAATCGCAGTCTCTCTATTTCATTTGTGTGACTCTTCGGTCCTTTTCTACCCTGGGTAGTAAAACATTTAACTAAAAAAAGCCAGAAGTGTTTTTTCACAGAATTGTTCATAGATTTATGAAAATTTTTGCTATTTAGACCTATTTTGGACCACCCTGTATTCAAAATAAAAGGAACTTTAATGATATTCATGTAGTTCATTTTGGTAACCATTTTCCTTTAAATTAAATAGTCCATGCTAACTAAATTTCATAGAATATTATATACAAACCTTCATTTTATGCATTATTTCATCATAATTTTAGACACCCTGTACTTTTCCTGTGTACATTTTGGGCAGGTGATTCTTGGTAGCACCTTCTGCGGTTGTTCTGATTTTGGTGACTATCTTCAGCTAAACCCTAATTGTACAAACTATCAAAATATTTTGTGAGGAGCAAAAACGATCAACTTTTTTATGTTCCACCCTGTAAAAATATGACACACCCTGTATAATTTGATTCTCTTTTGCAAAAATGAAAATCTTGAATCATAAGCTTTCCAACAATATATAGTTTGTGGGTCATTAAGTATGTAAAACTTAAGTTTGGTCCCGTTTAATCAGAATTGGTGCATTTCTCAACATTATTAGAAGTGAAACATTTTTTTGGACCAGTTTGTGATTTCTGACCTCATAGCTTCAAACGACTCGGCTCACGAAAGTATCCAAGTTCATTGAATAGACTATAATGATTACAGCATGCAGCCAAGGACATGGGTTCAAATCCATTGTTTGGAAATTGAAAATCGATTTAAACACGCACAACCTTTACCGTGTTGGTCAATTGATGCATAGATTACGCCAATTGATCAACAGGTGCATGTTCCCGCAAGATGCATTCCCGGCGTTATCTGTACAATCACAGCACAATGCAGTCACATCTTCTGTCAGTATGGTCAGGTTTGAACACCTATGGCGGAGTCTTAAGTACATTTTGAGCTATTTTGACAACATTTAAACAACTCTTTTGTTTCGTGTAACTGATACAAACGCTAAAAACATGTTATTTTCACTAGTCAATACGTTAGTGCGTGGAGTTCAACGTATAGCCGATGTAACTTATTTCAGTTTATCTACATTGACTCTAATACTTGGACTGGTTATACTCATTTTACTATACAAAAGACGCCAACAATATGACCAGTCCAGAAATCTTCCACCAGGTCCGTGGGGCTGGCCTGTCATAGGTATCCTGCCAACGTTGGCCACTGGAGATCCGGCCAAGAAACTAATGGAGATTGGCAAGACTTATGGCGATATATTCAGTTTCAGATTGGGATCATATGATGTTGTGGTGCTCAACGATTTGGATCTGATTAAGGAAGCTTTTCAGAGATCTGGTGATATATTCATGGACAGACCAAGGCAGACAATGTTTGAACTATTTACACATGGACAAGGTTGTATTATATACCCAGCACAAACTGTTTCTGAATGTTTCAAAATATTATGCTGACTGTACTTCATTTGACCATAGATCTATTCTATGCTATTAAAAATTGCCGTAATATTACGGACAAAATTTAACAGAAATCCTCCGTAAACGGTAAAATACGGAATAAAATTGTAAATTTACGGATTTCTACGGAAAACTAGTAAATGATAAATTTTACAGACGATGTCCGTAATTGTACAGAAGATCATTATTGAAAGGAGACGTTTACGGTACATCTTGTAAATTTACAGGAAATTAGCTGTAGTTTTACGGACAAATTAACAGAATTCGTAAAATATCGTAACGGAAGAGTGCAAAAGTAAAAAAACCACCATGGAATGCATATTTGTATTGAAAATACTATTCCATTTTCGGCCCATCCTGAACAAGACCGTACTTTTAAGGATCAAGCTATCAAATAAATGATAAATTTTACAGACGATGTCCGTAATTGTACAGAAGATCAAAGATCGTAAAAAAAAATTTGAATTCTGTAATCTGTTATTTTTACGGAAATGTGTAAATTTACATGGGAATTTTGTAAAAGTTACGCAAAAGGAATCCGTAAAATTACGGATTAAAAAAAAAATTCCGGCAGCAAAATTTCCGGACAAATTTTGTTGTTCCGTTATTCATTTTTACGGAATTATGTTAATTTACGTCAAGTTTCTGTAAAATTTCCGTAAATAGAATCTGTATTTTCACAAATTATAATTTACGGAATTTTGTATATTTTACAGGAACTTTTCCGTAAATTTCAACTTTCTGTAAATTTACGGGCAAAAAAAAAGAGTTCGGAAATTTTGCTGCCGGAATTTTTCTGTAAAAAACCGGAACATTTTCTAACAGTGCATGGCGACGAAATGTAACAAGTTGTGTTATAGACTACTCTTCGTACTGCAAGAAACCAGCAATACTTAGGTCTTATGCTTTAAATTAATGTTTCCTATTCAGATTCATGATTTAAAATTCATGAATCTGAATAGGAAACATTCATTTATTGGTATAAAATGTACAATAAACACAATGAAATGGTAAGTGGGTGAGTGATCATGGTGATGGTTTAATACTTTGTCGACAACACAGTGATAACTTGCAAGCTCCCAGGGGGAGAAATACTTTTGCGCGGCAGTGTACATTTTATGAGTAAATGTATCACGTGTAGAGTAAATGCATCACATCAAGCCATACATTAAAAAGGAACATGATTGAAAACCATATCTATAATACCAGCTGATCAAATGCCCACTGAATAGAAGTATAGTTACTTGAGAAAAAAATGTTTGGAACTAAATACACATTCATGGGAAGGTGAATGTATTTATATAAACTCATCACAAAAAGTATCGAGACACTTAGAAATGATCCAATAAATAACGGCCCGAAAGGGTATGGATTAATCAAGCAAATAACCCAGTTAAGTGCATACTTTTGGTCTGCGTATTTTGACACCTCGATTGTTGAGATACGATTTTGCGGAGCGGAGTTATTGTCATTTCAATGGTCGTAGGTCCAGTTTCAAAAGTGACAATCATCCCTATAGAAAGAGGTTTGCATTATTTTTCTGATCATTTTCTTATTAAATTTAAGCCATAGATATATTTGGAATCAAATGTCAAAATAGAATCTGGTCAGAAACATATATATAGGTACAGTGATACATATTATCAGATGTTCTCATTAAAATTACATTTCTAGTCCGTCTACTAATATATTGTACTTTATTGTGTATCTGACAGGTATAGCCACTGGTTTTCACGAAAGGCATCACAAACAGCTTCGTAAGTTCTTTCTCCGCTCAATGCGTAACCTCGGCATCACCAAAGCTGAATCTGAACGGAAAATTGCCACAGAAGCTCAACATCTTGCCGAAAGATTTGCCTCGTTCGCTGCTGGTGGGACTTTCAACCCTCGAGATACATTGGCAATAACCACCTCAAACACCACCAGCACTCATTTATTTGGCAGGACCTTTGACACTGACGACAAAGTTTTTCAGAAACTCGTCCGCTTAGTCCTTTCCATCTTAGAGACTTGTGGTGCGGCAGGTTATGTCAACCTGTTCCCCTGGCTTGTACATCTACCCATCACTACTATCAGTAAGCTCAAGGATTGGCATCATCAATTACAAGACGAGTTTTACGCACCAATCATAGAAGAACATATCAAAACATTAGATGTTAACAGCGGCCCTCGTGATCTTATCGACGCTTTCCTCTTGGAGATCAAACACAATGAACATTCTACCGAACCGCATCCTTTCAATCTTCAGGTCTTGAGAGATTTGATGGGGGATCTGTTTGCCGCAGGAACGGACACCACCTTAGCAGCAATTAGATGGTTAATTTTATTGATGGTGAAATATCCGGACGTGCAGAAGAAAATACAAAATGAACTTGACGAGGTAGTAGGAAGACAAAGGATGCCGTGCTGGTCAGATCGCACTAATCTACAGTACTTGCAAGCAGCAATTGTGGAAGGTTTAAGAGTTTCCTGTATAGGACCTTTTGGTAAGTGAACAAATTGCATCCCAGTCACTGTGGCATTTATGATCTAAAGACATCAAAAAAAGTAACGCGGCTGTTGTAAAAGCACCTATAATTTTAAAATTGTTACTCATATTCTAAAAATGAAAATACCAGGAGACGGACAATTTAATTACGGTGATTTTGACACCTTGTTTGTTAAAATCGATAAAGTATTGTTGTCGCGGTATGTGCTTACAGATGAAAAGTGCCATTTCCATTGTTGCATTAACTCCTATTGATCTCTCTGATTCAGCGTGAAGATAATAGGGGGAATTTTGATAGTTTGTCCATGGCGATGACCTGTCCTGTCTGTCTTTTCGGACCTTCTGAGCATTTGGAGTTTTAAATTCATCCTTTTTAATTGTAAAGAAGTACGCCTGTCATCCCCATTAAATTTGTCCCGGATTATGATAATCAAGTTTATAGCACAACAAGAACAGCTAATTAAAATTCCCGCTATTATCTTCACGCTGAATCAGAAAGTTCAAAAGGAGTTAATGCAACAATGGAAATGGCACTTTTTATCTGTAAGCACATACCGCGACAACAATACTTTATCGATTTTAACAAACAAGGTGTCAAAATCACCGTAATTAAATTGTCCCGTCTCCTGGTGTTCTCATTTTTAGAATATGAGTAACAATTTTAAAATTATAGGTGCTTTTACAACAGCCGCGTTACTTTTTTTGATGTCTTTATTATAAGATATTATTTATTTTTGCTTTTTGTTTAAAATGCCTCTATTACAATAGGTCCAAAATAACTGGTTGGCAACCCATCATTAACAAAAAATAAATATTCCTCGTGTCCTTAGTTACGCCATCTAACGTAACTTGTTGTAAAGGTATCATTGTCTTAAGTAATGTACTTTGGCAGCCTCTGATGACCCAGCCAGGGGAACTTCCTAACATTTGGGATGGGAATGCTTTGTCATATATACATTACCAGTATAATACAATATACCGCATTTATAACATGCTGTTGTTACTGGATATAATGATAATTATTTATAACCCTATTTTATTTTATTCAATGAGTAGGGGAGAGCGGGGAGTGTACCGACTCTAGGGGCAGGTTCGTCACCACGTGATTCTCATTATTGCGGCCACTGGTTGAATTTGAACACACAATAAGTTCCGCTGTTTGTTGCGATCCTCCCATGGTAACATGGCTTATACTGTTTGTCAAATTATCATTAAAAAAACAGTTTTACAACCCAAATGTGGATTTGTGGCATTTATGATCTATTATAAGATATTATTTATTTTTGCTTTTTGTTCAAAATGCCTCTATTACAATAGGTCCAAAATAACTGGTTGGCAACCCATCATTAACAAAAAATAAATATTCCTCGTGTCCTTAGTTACGCCATCTAACGTAACTTGTTGTAAAGGTATCATTGTCTTAAGTAATGTACTTTGGCAGCCTCTGATGACCCAGCCAGGGGAACTTCCTAACATTTGGGATGGGAATGCTTTGTCATATACATTACCAGTATACAGTATACCGCATTTATAACATGCTGTTGTTACTGGATATAATGATAATTATTTATAACCCTATTTTATTTTATTCAATGAGTAGGGGAGAGCGGGGAGTGTACCGACTCTAGGGGCAGGTTCGCCACCACGTGATTCTCATTATTGCGGCCACTGGTTGAATTTGAAGACACAATAAGTTCCGCTGTTTGTTGCGATCCTCCCATGGTAACATGGCTTATACTGTTTGTCAAATTATCATTAAAAAAACCAGTTTTACAACCCAAATGTGGATTTTCTTCCATTTTTGATATTGATTTTTTTCTATAGATATTCGTACAGAAGATTTTAATGTACATGTATATCATCATTAGGTAGGTATGGGATAGGACAGGTTATGGTTTTGATGTAGTTATAAGCCCGTCATTGTATGTTGGACATGCGTGGTTATCGGGTCAATGTACTTATTGTGCTATGGGGCACATTCGGCCATTCATAATGGGGCATGTTCGCCAATGGGGATTTACATGATGAAGATTTTGAATAATTTCAAAATTATAATTCACCCCTGGCCTTGTAGCCTATTTTGCAATCATAAAAATAGCTATCTGGAATGGAGTAGCACTACAATTAGAAGTTAATATTTTTAAATGTGGTATTTATTATAATTTTAAAATTCTAAACGACCCCACCCTTAAATTGTGGACTCTCTAAATGTTATTTTGGAAGAAGATCACATTGCATAACAAATGTGTATATCTATTTGATACATACTACTTTCATGTAATGTCAAATAGGTCCATTCAATCTTTAAAATTGACGTCTCTAGGCCATTTCAAATGAAGATGGGGCGAACACTCCCCGCTCTCCCCTACTCACCCACTCCCTTTAATAACCTACATGTGAGTCAATGTGAGTCAAAGTTGTACTTCCCCTTGCGGCTCGGACTGAAGACATGGCCATTGCACACACTTCAATTTGGTCTATTCCATATGATTCCATTCACCCCTATGGAAGACATTACCGTAATCTTCCCTACAGAGAGTGTGAATTTCTGATGGGTTTACCTTCACTTGAAATATACACTCCCTGTGTAGGAGATTAAGGTAAAGTCTTCCATAGAGGGTGTATGGATTTCAACAAAAATAGCTCAGAGAGTACATTCAACTGTACTTAAAGATACAATATTATCTTGAATCTTGATATATTACCGTAGCAAAAAACCAGACTGACGTTTTTCTAATTGTCTGTCTTCTCCTACCATTTCTACAGGTGTCGCTCATTCTCCTATTGAGGATACGCAACTTAGAGGATATGATATTCCGAAAGGAGCAGTGATATTACCTCTGTTGTTTGCCGTAATGCATGATCCACAAGCATTCCCTGATCCAGATGTGTACAGACCAGAGAGATTCCTGGACGATGAGGGACATTTCAAAACGCATGAACACTTTACGCTATTTGGTGTAGGTAAGTTTTACGGCCTATATTGGTTAGGGGGGGGGGGGGGGGGGGGGGGTAAAGGAAATACCAAACACTTCGTTGTTGTTTGGTTTTGGTGTTTGTTTGTGTTTTGTGGGTTGGTTTTCATTTGTTCGTTTCAACGGTAATTCCAATGTAATCAAACTAGGATCTGGATCTGGATACAAGCCGAAGGTCATTTTTTCTTCTTCTGAAAATGCTATTAAACGTTGAGTTGATTGGTAACTTTATATTGACATTCTTTAATTTGGTATACTTAAAGCGACAATAACCCTGCTAGCTACATAATTATGTGTGTATCTGGAACTAGACCTAAACACACCATCCTGCAGGATTTTTAGGTATTTTTGGGATCATTTCCCCCAACGAATTGCAACTGGTTCACCCACATGGTTGGTGTATTCAGCAATTTTTATGTTGTGGTTGGATATACAATTTATAACAAAACAATACACACATCCGTGTTTTTTCATTTGTATACGACACAGAAACGCATTTAAAGAAGCGAAAAATGGGGTAACTTTGACCCATGCTCGACCTAATGTAGTATACGAAAATTTAAATTAATCAATTTTGCCAAATTTACAACCCAATTTATTTTGTTAATACTTGTAAAAGTCAATATATGCAATCTCGCACCAAATTAAATGATTTACCATGTTTATTTGGAACATTTATCACTAATTTTACAATTTGTTTATTTGTTTGGTATTTCTTGTTATTTATTACATCTAATCTGTAAATGTTCATAGAAATAAATTATGTTATTGTTTTTAAAAACCTTAAAAAACCTCAATCATAATATGTTTTTGAGAGCCAAGTTTTATGCTATCAACTTGTCTAGTTTATGAACAAAAAGTATCTACCATGCAATGAATAGAAATAAAAAGGGTGAGTCAAAGTACTACGGTACTGCGAGATGAACTAAGAGACGTCAATGAATCCAGATCCAGGATACACGCTAATTATATTTTCGCTCTTTATTTTCACAGGTAAACGGGCGTGTGTAGGAGAGCAGCTCGCTCGCATGGAACTATTTTATTTTCTCACCTTCATCTTGCATCAATTGACGCTCTCAGCGCCTGGTGGTCCGAAAAGCGTCAGTATGGATCGGGTACACGGATTAAGCGTCAACCCAGTGGATTACGAAGTAACAGTGGAGAAAAGAATCTTGGATTTGAAACATTGATTGATTCTTCCAAGAACTTCAAGCGGATTGACCCATAATTCTGTGATTCCAGCATCTTATCGGCAAGATTAAACGATAGTCTGGACAGTTAGGTATCATGAAGATCATTTTGTTTCCGACACTTTAGCATTCGGGCTCACAAAACGCCAGATAGTACAAGGTCTAAACTGTCCCAATAGAGTTTTGGAACCAACAGGGTTGAAAAGAATCGGTTAGAAACACTTCAGTAGTTATGGTGTACAAAGTGGAGTATGTGGATCATGGTTTCTTTACGTTGTTGTAAACTGTTTTAGAATTTGAACAAATGTGAGATTTTTCTTGGTTTCTTTACCATGTTTACGCTATTGCATTGACCCTAGGGTCAATGGTTATTGTAAACTGATGTAATATTTCGAAAAACTTGTGAGATAGCCTCCAATTGACCGGCTGTACATATTCACTAGTGATACAATACAATACAATACAATACAATACAGAAAGCATTAATTGCGCCATTTCCAAAAGGCTCAGAGCGCTTACAAGATAAAAACCTTAAAATTACAACTTAAAGGCATATTATGTGATCTTTTCTAGAGAGCGCCCTCTATTCATTATTTTTTTTAGAAAGTAGATTTTCTTGCAGATTTACATTTCTGATCATAAATCATACATACATGCCAAGTTACAGAGCGATACGATTCCTAATTACTCAAAATCATGGTTTTAGAGTGAATTTAGAGTGAAAAAACTGTCGGCTAATCCGACAGTTTATTTTCACTCTAAAATCATGATTTTGAAGTAATTAAGAATCGTATCGCCCTGTAACTTGGAATGTGTGTACGATTTATGATCAGAAATGTAAATCTGCAAGAAAATCTTCTTTCAATTTTTTTTTCGAAGTTGAGGGCGTTCCCTGGAAAGATCACATAATATACCTTTAAACTACAAAATATGAGTGCAGCTTGAGCATAGTACAATATATTATAGTAGGCCTACTTACAAAATAGATTAGAACAAAAAACAATGATACGACATTCAACAACTCCCCCATACCTTAAGTACATGATAAAGGTGGTGTGTGAATAAAATGCTATTTACAAAATATTTTAAATTTCACAATTACTTGCGAAATAATTTGTCTTCTCTAATGTTTACCTTTTGTAACCCAGCCCATTCAGAAGTTCCCTCGCCCATTTACGGGGAACGGACGATGTCCAAATAAGGGCCTAATTATAATAAAACGTAAACAATCTTTTCCGGTTTTTAAAGAGCCGCTATTTTTTTAATGTCAAATAAGCCTATTAAAACAAGTTTTTTACTTGTTTTCATCAATTATCCAAAACGATATTCACATTTGAATGATGTAAATATGTTTGGTCGTTGTTGAACGGGGTTCAAATACAAGGTCTTCGTCGTTGTTTATCTTGAATCGACAACGGTAAGACGGGTTTAGCTGCCCTCGCAAAATAAACCCGTCTTAAATGGGTGGATATTGCAAAACTGATGTATTAGGCAAGCTAAATTTATAACTTATCGATATGACCGGTTCATTAACATTTGGTGATCATTCTTTTATTTTGCGAACATTTATACGATATATATTTTCCCCCTTTAAGCTAAGCCATTTAGAATTACAGATATAAAGATAAAAATTGTAGAAATTGCTGCATGTCAATGAAATATGCTTTCAAAAATAACCAATATTTATTGTGTGCTTGTAATACTTTCAAAAATTGATTCAAAAAGTTGGTTGTTAGCTAAAAATGTTATAAAATACAATTGGAATAATTCAAATGAGTACCTAGTTTGATAGAGACAGCCAAAACGAGAAGTTTATTGTAATTTAAAACAGTGTTAAAATGGGCAAAATAGGTTGGTCAAATTGCACCAAAAAAATCAATTTAAACTCTACAAACACTTAGAAGGAATTATCTCAAAACTTGTAAATTTATTTACTTCAGAATTCAAGATGAACATTCAAAATTGCCATTAGTGTTGTTTCTACTCACAAAAAACACAGCAAAACTTGATTAAAACAATACCATCGCGATTTATTGACCCTTTTCTTAAAAACGCCCTCTATGTAAACATGGTTCGCGTTATGTATCACGCGTGCTGCAGGGGGACTCTATCTGACGTAAAATGCTGATCGCGGCTCGATCAGCATTTTTGAATCAACGTTTTGTTGTACAAAGAGGGCTGATTTGTCTTAATCCTTATAGGTGTAAGTTCATACATTTCATACAATTGTAAACATATGAAGAGCTTACATGTAGTTCCAAAAGGCGCTAACTCACTAAAAGAGAAATACTGGAGAAAAGCAACGTTTTTAAAATGAGTATGTTGCACTTCTTCAATTATGCTAATTTTCTGCCATATAAAAGATACCATACGTGGAAGCTTAAAAATAGGTTTGATTTCATTTTTTGATTTTCATTGTATTTCCTATGTCTTTCTTTATTTTCGGAAATCAGTGGAGCTAGCTCCTTTTGGAACAAAAATGTTTCGACCAATTTTCAAAAACCACTTTACCAAGCAATCTTTATTTCCAAATAATGTACGACTGAAAGACAATATCAAATCACATTGAATACAGAAAACTGCATTCAAATACCTTTTCGACCTTTTTAATTATGAATTTTGTGAGAAAACTGAAAATGTGGACAATTTGGAACATTTTTTTAATTAACAACAATTTTGTTCGTGTGCAATTTTCAAAACAATAATCCATACATTTTACGTTTTCTTCATTGCATTTCATTAAGGACATTCCTATCAATGTTTTACCATGATAAAAGAACCATATTTTCACCATTTTGGCTTAAAAAATAGTGAATTATATTCAAATTTCCGGAAATTACCGAGGGCCATAACTTTGGACCCGAACATGCTACAGATGTAGAACAAAGTTTAAAAGATGTATTTTGTAACTCTCTTTCATGTTCTGCACCTAACTCAATTTTTTCAACAAAAAAAGTGAGTTAGCGCCTTTTGGAACTAAGCTCTTCATATACCAATCCCAGTGTTATCATAATTGAGGGCGCAGCCTCCAACACATCTCTTAGTGTCCCTTTAATGTTCAAATATGCACAGAGACTTATACTTATTATGAATTGATAGCTTCTTTGAGTTGGCTTAACAATTCCATAAAGACACACGGAAATATAAAGTGACCTTGTATAGACAGACGAAAGGCAGATTTGAATAATTTTGATATCTAATACCCAAACATCCGAAATGATACGCCCTATTTTTATCCATAAATCCACCGTTGACAAAATGGTTGAGATAGGCCTTATTGGGAATGTGTATTATTTGTCATTATCACTTTATACAACATTTACATAATCAGATAATAGGTATAATTATACATCTGGCGATAAGCAGTGAGAAATCTCTACAAACTTGAAATAATCTGTATAGCCACCCTAGAATCTTAGACACGTGCAATAATCAAGGGATTGTATGTAGTTTTCTAAATTGTCCTGGCACTAACGACACTCTATTCAGATATTTAGTGTATTTAGGACAATTCAGTGGCGTAGCTAGGTTTTTCATTGGGGGACTTGAGACCGGGGGCGGGGTGGAGATGTCAATGACGTGGTTAGTCTCCCAAACCGGCCTGAAAAATCGCACTCTCGATAACCGACATCAGTGCCAAACTTAACCAACAGTACCTATCTCGACCGACTCGAATATTGCCCCCGCCTGTCTACGCCGCTGGGATGAATTATTAGGTTTGGATATTATATTAGATATTTGAGATATTTGGATATTATTAACAATAATTTGAGTACCTTTAGAATACCCTACCACTTCGCAGTGGCGTAGCCAGAGGGGGTGGGGGCGATAATAGACTCGTGTCGGGTGAACCAACTCTCAACAATGGGCAGATTTTTGTTTCTAACGCCTGGATGAACTGTATCCGGATGACTCTTTACTAGCAATTTGCTTGAGTCTGGTCCCTTCAGGACCCAAGCGTGTGTCTGTACGGACCGACCGTGTAAACAAACAAACAAAAAACCATGACTACAAGCGTGTTTACACTGGGACACTGCAAAGTGTCCCAGTTTCTAAGCATGTGTAATTTGTATCATATTTATTGACGATAGCAGCTTACTACCCTGTTTACGTCAAAGGTGTAACCCAGAGTCGCACACAAAATCTTAATAGATCGATAGCATAAGCATACTGATGACTTTTGTTTGTTCAGACCTATCGACGAGTTGGGAGTTGGGAGTTACACATGTGAGTTGTGACGTAGACCGTGTTTCTACTGGGGAAGAAACCGTTAAGAATCGTTAAGTTTCCCCAGTAGAAACAGCCAGAATAGGTATTTTTGGTAATCCCAAAAACCTTCACAAACCAGGTTTGGAACCGGGAAGAAACGGCAAGAAACCCAATAGAAACAGAAAGGCGATTAATCTGACCGTTTTGTGCCGTGAACCGTGTCACGCTGGGTTATACACATTGTGAAGCAATCTTTTTCAGGTGGGGTGGCATTGTTTGGTATTACAAAAGGTAGAAACACGCTCATATAGAACTACTTCTATTATGCAAGAAAGAATGGCTTTTCAAAACATCCGCACATTTGTTAGTTTCCGCACATATCCAATGACGTTGAAAAATTCATCGGCTTATTGAAAAAATAGAAAGATTATTATTATAAATGTAGTAAAAATACAAGTAGACTAGATCTAAAAATGTAAATGTCTTAAGGTTGATCCAATATGTTGATTCCAGTATATTTTATTCGATGGGGTATGTTTAGGAGAATATAATGCAAAAAGAATTTCTTTAAATATTGTCCATGGAAAAAGATATATACATAAAATCAATCATAATTGCCAGTGTTTCTTTTTGTGAGATAAACTGTATACGGATGACGCGTTACTACGTAGCAGATGTTACTCCCAACTCGGTATCGGTCCGGGTCTCGGTCTATAGTTCTGCACAAACAACAGTCATGAGTGGATGCTTACGCTACCGACCTTGATTATGTGTGCGAGCCTGGGTAACACCTATGACGTATACAGGGAAGTAACCTGTCATCATCAATATGTACGATACAGATTATGAATGCTTAGAAATATTTGGTTACCGGTGCAATATTAAAGGGTAATTATTTTTGTATTTTGTTTTTTACAATAGCTTCCATCGAATAAAACAAACTCGAACCACCATTTACAGTCAATAGTTAGGTCACCCAGGCCCTATATGAAAGCTATGAAGATTGTTAAACGGGGTCAGTCGTCACAAACATGCACAAACACAATAGCCAAACGACCTTGCTTTTGTCAACACTCCCTACACAGAGGACTGCAGTACAAATCTCTACGATTTTCGCTATGTAATCTCTATGGCGGATTTCATTCCGTTGTATCCAAGGGCGTCCCCAGAGGGGGGTTTGGGGGGGGGGGGGTGTCACACCCCCCCCCCCATTCATCAAATCTGTTGGCAAAATAATGGGGCTGTGGGCAAAAAAAAGGAAGGAGGAAGAAAAGGGAGAAAGAAAGAAAGAAAGGGAAGAGAAAGGAAAGGGGAAAGAAAAAAGAAAGAAGGGAGAAAGAAAGGGAAGAGAAAGGAAAGGGGAAAGAAAAAAGAAAGAAGGGAGAAAGAAAGAAGGGAAGAAAGAAAGAAAGGAAAAGGAAAGAAGAAAGAAAGAAGAAAGGGTAGAGGAAAGAAAGAAAGGAAAAGGGAAAGAAGGGGAGAAAGCCCTATAACAGATATCGTATGCGCAAATGATATAAATGTTGTGTCGGCATATATGTTAATTGTTATGTTAACACAAATCAAAAATGAACAAAGGCAATGTAGGCATATAAATGTGTAGGTACTGTGTGAACGAGCCCATTTGTATGAGATTTTATGTCGGCGTACATGAACAGCATATAGGCCCAAATAGTGTTTTGCTTATTGTCAAGACACCTAGCAAAAAAATTGTGTCGGAATAGTATAGGCTAGGCCTAACGGGCAATGTGTGGGACCTGTTGCTCTTTAATTATACTAACTAGGCCTATATCATTGTCGTTGTCAATGCAAACCCAAGTCAATAATGTCGCCAATGGCCAATCATGTTGGCACATAGGTTACGATAGGCCTATATTAAATAATTCGCCTATACTTCTGATGTAGGCCAATTGCTCTCATTGTACTGATTGTAGACTCTGCAAGCCCACTATTAGTCTATCGCAAAAGTAAGTCCAACTCCAACGATTAGGTGTCAATGCAATGTAAGAGGTTAGACTCTGTCTTAACTTCGACTTCAACAATGCAAATTATCATTATAATTAAGACAATAAGCACAACTGTCGTTATTTGCGTGAGACCAGAATTTGTGTGTGCACCAGGGGCACAATCGATATCTCACGTAATGTTATAGGTCTATATGTCGAGTTTTCCATGACCATTTTAGTTTAAAAACTGCAAATCTTTGTGCGCTTCGCGCGCATTCTTTCTACAGGATATCAACATTATAATAGTCTCGAACCAAACCAAATATTACATGTGGGACGTTAAAAACGTTATACTGGACCCTTTAAGTGTTACAAATGCAAAATTTTGCGCGCTTCGCGCGTATTAGTTTCAATGTTTCATTATTTAAGCTTAATTTATAGTATCAGTTTTCAATGACCATTTTAGTTCAAAAACTGAAAAATTGGGCGCGCTCTGCGCGCATTACAGGCTTTAACATTATAATGGCCCTCAAACCATACGATTTGGATTTGGACTTGATATGTATGTAACTATGCAATATCAAACCGTCAAAAACGTCATACTTGACCATTTAAGTGTTATAAATGCCAATTTTTGCGCGCTTCGCGCGTATTAGTATCAATGTTTCATTATTTCAGCTTTAACAAGAAAGCTTCAAGACAGTTTTCCATGACCATTTTAGTTCAAAAACTGGAAAATTTTGCGCGCTCAGCGCGCATATTTTCTGCAGGTTTAAACATTAAAATGGCCCTCAAACCACAACAAATATTCTAAATGTTATGTGGAGGACATTTAAACGTCATACTGTACCTTTAAAATCACAATTTTTGCGCGCTTTGTATTAGTTTCAACGTTTCAATATTTAAGATTAACAAGATGGCTTGATGATTTTTGCACCCCATCAAAACAGTCCTGGATACGCCCTTGGCCCCCCCCCAGAACTATTCAATCAGCGCTATGTGCTGCTTTATTTTAACATTTCAATTATCATTATCAAACTTGTGTCCCCCCCCCCCCCCCCCCCCCCCCCCCCCCCCCCCCCCCCCCCCCCATGTGTCTGAAAACGGATTGACGCCTCTGACCATAGTCCATTTTAAAATATGCGTGTATGAATTCCGGCGAGCGAAGCGAGCCAAAATTTTTTTAGTGTCGGCACAAATGGCTTTGTCGGCAATTGATGACCTTACACCCCCCCCCCCCCCCCCAATGAAAAGGGTCTGGGGACGCCCTTGGTTGTATGAAGCTATGATGTTTGCGTGGTCTTCGCTATCTCCAAGCAGATAGAGCAATACGTACATGGACTTTTTTGTAGACGAGGGTTCATTTCATGATTTGGTGAGGTTTAGAATGAGTTAGGATTCCTGTAATTTCGAAGACCACAGATTTTCAAAACGTGAATTTTCCAACATTTTACGACATAAATTTGGTTACAAAACGTGTTTAATACTATACATTTTACCGTTCTGCAGATGCTAATGACACTCCTCTAAAATTCTACATGATTTTTAACACGTTTCTCAGTTTTTGAGATGCCCACTGAGTCACTGAGACTCCATTGTTTTCTTGCGTATAACAAAATCTGACACGCAGCGTGACCTCCCTGCTGGCTGAAGCGGCCACGCCCTTTATAGACATTAGTCCCTGGTACACTAACCTGTGAATATAAACTAACACAGGAAGGATCTTTAGACGCTTTGAACGTCAAGCCGTTTTAAAGCATGATAAGTGCATATCTCGATAAGTGTTAGAATTGGTGGGGTCCTTATCATATTAAAACAGAATTACTCCCATATTAATATGTACACGTTTCTTGTATGAATTTATCTTATGTAATATACATGCATTTATAGACAAAGGTTATGTATGTACTCTAGATTATAGGTATCAACATGATCAAGATCAAGCTAACTATTAGTATTAGATACGGTAAACCAAAGAGATTTCTTGTGCAGTACCAGTATGCTTCACTTTCATCACATGACCACTGATTTCTGTCGCCAGTGTCTACTGGTTCCCATTGACATTATAGTGCAAGGAAAGGCTTATAATGTTGTTAAACGAGGGTCTTAAAGAAAATCCTGCTGCAAGCAGTACACTTGATGTGACTTCAATTCAGTTCTCTGTTGTTTTTCTTAATAAAGACCCTTGATTTTTTGAATAAAATATTTAGTTGGGATGCATCTTCTTTTCATATCTGTGACAAAGTTCTGCCTATCTGTACCATGTAGTAGAAGGTGGAAGTCAGACGGTCTCCAGCTGTTAATTACTTTAACACATAATTAGCAGTGTTTGCTTTTAGGAGAAAAGTCCTGTGGCCAGTGTAGTGTTGCTAAGCATGCTGGGATGCACTAGAAATCTTCTTTGACGGTAAGCAGTCATATCCTATCAGTATCAGTGTTATCCTTGTAAATTTCCGTTCTCGCAATCGCAAATTTTAATCCATAGTAAATAAATTGCACATAGTTCCAATTAATCGCGAGATACATGTACTTCAATGATCCATCTCCATCTACCGTATAAACTTTACATTTGGACAATAATTTAAGTATGACTCATATTTGATAACACCAGGAATAAGAAATAAGAGGAAAGCAGCAACTACCATTCCGCATCATCAGACCACATTTTGTGATCATTACACGCAAGATTCATCGGGCAAAAACATCGACGTTATGACGGCCTTTCTCAATACCCTTGTGAATGGGGTTCAGCTTATATCTGATACCACCGCACATTTGAGCTTATCCACATCGACTCTAATACTTGGACTGGTTATACTGATTTTTCTATACAAAAGACGTCAACATGACCAGTCCAGAAATCTTCCACCAGGTCCGTGGGGCTGGCCTGTCATCGGTATCCTGCCAACGTTGGCCACTGGAGATCCGGCCAAGAAACTAATGGAGATTGGCAAGACCTATGGCGATATATTCAGTTTCAGATTAGGATCATATGATGTAGTCGTTCTTAATGATTTTGATCTGATTAAGGAAGCGTTTCAGAAATCTGGTGATATATTCATGGACAGACCAAGACAGACAATGTTTGAACTATTTACACATGGACGAGGTAATATACCCAGACCACCCCCCCCCCCCACCCCCCACCCTCCACGACTCAACAACACAAAAGTTGGTAACCATGTGTGCCTTAAATATCAAGGTAAAGGGGTATATTTTCTAGTGTCATCGAGGACCGCGAAATCATGAAAAATATGGGGTATTTTATGACCCAGTCGCCGCGAAATTTGGTAGATTAAAAGGGGTATTACGAAATCCGAAAAATGTTCATGTTTTGAATCCTCCCCCTGCTCCACCCCGGTATGGTTTTAATCATTTATTAAATCAAAACACAACCCAAATTCACCATTTGGTGTACACCAGTTAGTATAGCAGCGCAGGACCATAAATACCTGGTAATGTTGAGAGCAACCTGTTTTTTTTAATCTATTTTATAAAGGGTGTTTAAAATTAGTCATTGAAAACAAAAATAGGGAGTATTTTCACCCCAAATTTGTCCTAAATCTTCCAAAAAAAGAGGTCAAAATTGATGAAATATCCTTGCAAAGAGTATTTTGAAAAAATGAAGAACATGCATGGTTACCAACCTTTGCATTGAGTTGGGGGGGGGGGGGGGGGGGGTGGTAGTATAATTATATATACCCAACACAAAATGTTTACCGGGCGCTAATTATTCTGACTTCACTTCCTTTGACCATGATGTACATGTAGATCTACTCTCACGTTTTAACCAAAACATGGAATAAATAGTAGAGATGGAATCGAGGTTAACCCAGAGATATGGCACACCTCTGACTGCTCATTCTTTGTATTTTCTACATGGCTATACCGGGCTTTACATACGGTATACGGTATAGCCTCAATAGATACATTTAAATGAGTAAATGTATCACTATAAGTAAATGTATCACTTATGAGTAAATGTAGCACTTCATGAGTTAATGTATCACTTTATGAGTTAATGTATCACTTCAATAAGTTCAAGCCATACACTAAGGAACATGATTGAAAACATATAATACCAGATGATCAAATGCTAATTGAATAGAAGTCCACATGAGAAGAAGAAAAAAGGTTTGGAACAAAATACACATTCATGGGAAGGTGAATGTAATTTATACAGTGTATAAAATGTTAAAAAGATGAATCCAACGGAACCAGGAACAAAACACAAAGGATTAGAAAACTGATACAAGAGAATTTCGAAAATGTAAAAATGCAAAGAGTGAAAGCAAGATTTATACAGTGTAGTTTAATCTTCTTCTGAATGTGTTCCTCGTTTGTTATTGGGCTGAGTATTGACTATTGACTAAAGGTGAAACACGTTGGTAAACATATGGGCTAGGCTTTACCCAAAGTGAAGTTTGCTCTCACTTCTTCCCAACTTAAATACTGCCCTCTCACATGTCTGCCATGCATTCTTCAACTTGACTCTAACCAGCCAGGCTATAGCTGTGTGTGGAAACCGGGGAGGAGGACAAAGTATGAATTTGTTACCCAATAATCGCCGCGAAACCGCCGGGATTCGACCCCGGACCTAGTACACCTGTCATATCAGATTGGTTGAAGACGTCATCGAATCGAATCCTGTATAGTATGCGCGTGGACATTGTATTTTGCCGTAGTGAATCGTAGTGTCAAGGAAGGTTAGGGTTAATATATGCTTATTAGACATTTGTGTAATTTGTATCTCCACTCCAATACGTAGTAAACTAGTCCCATTCATCCACACATCCCTAGTTGCTTCCAATAGCGTGTAGTGCAATGCATTAACAAATTTTATTTGGGGACCTTTTTTTCAATACGTCTTATTAAAAAAAAAATATCATAACTTTAAAATTATTTATGAGACGATAATACGGTACACGTTTCAGTTTGATATAGGCCATACATTTTGAATCGGATGGCAAAATAGAACCGGGTCAGGAATATTAAGGTACAGATATAAATATTATCAGATGTTCTCATTAAAATTACATTTTTAGTCCGTCTACTAATATATTGTACTTCATTGTGTATCTGACAGGTATAGCCACTGGTTTTCACGAAAGGCATCACAAACAGCTTCGTAAGTTCTTTCTCCGCTCAATGCGTAACCTCGGCGTCACCAAAGCTGAATCTGAACGGAAAATTGCCACAGAAGCTCAACATCTTGCCGAAAGATTTGCCTCGTTCGCTGCTGGTGGGAATTTCAACCCTCGAAATACATTGGCAATAACCACCTCAAACACTACCAGCACTCATTTATTTGGCAAGACCTTTGACATTGACGACAAAGTTTTTCAGAAACTCGTCCGCTTAGTCCTGGCCATCTTCGAGACTTGTGGTGCGGCAGGTTATGTCAACCTGTTCCCTTGGCTTGTACATCTACCAATAAGTACTATTAGTAAGCTCAAGGATTGGCAGCATCAATTACAAGACGAGTTTTACGCTCCAATTATAGAAGAACATATCAAAACACTAGATGTAAACAGCGGCCCTCGTGATCTTATTGACGCTTTCCTCTTGGAGATCAAACACAATGAACATTCTACAGAACCGCATCCTTTCAATCTTCAGGGCCTGAGAGATTTGATGGGGGATCTTTTTGCCGCAGGAACGGACACCACCTTAACAGCAATTAGATGGTTAATTTTATTGATGGTGAAATATCCGGACGTGCAGAAGAAAATACAAAATGAACTTGACGAGGTAGTAGGAAGACAAAGGATGCCGTGCTGGTCAGATCGCACTAATCTACAGTACTTGAAAGCAGCAATTGTGGAAGGTTTGCGATTATCTTGTTTAGGTCCTTTTGGTAAGTGGAAAATTTGCACCCCAGTCCCTGTGGGCGTATATGATCACTTTATGAGCTGTATATATTTATTTTCGCCTTTCCTTAAAAAATACCCTGTTAAAAAGGTTCACAATTTCTGGATGGCAACCCATCAACAACAAGAATAAAATAAGGGGAAATGGAGAACCTTCCCTCGCTCCTCGTGTCCGAAGTACGCCAATAACGTAATTTGATGTAAAGGTATCATTGTTTACCAGTTTACAGCTTCGGATGACCCGGTGACCTCAGTAACATTTGTGAAATGATTATTCATAAATACCACATTTTAAAGGTAGATGTTCCGATTGCTGTCCCGATTTTCAACTTGATGTTTTCTATTTTACATGAAAGGTCATCCTTAAAATTGTCGCATTCCAAAGTTTGATTTGCATAGCTCGCACGGTTCTATTTTTAGAACCACAAGGTCACAAAATATTTGCCCATTGAGTAGTACACAAACTGATTGGTGGTTAACCACCTTTGGCAGTAATTCACCACATTTAGCCTATAATTTCTAAATGAAACATTTCTGGCCCTTAAGACTTTACAGACATAATGAGAAAAATATGGGGATTCTTCTAATATCAAAATATCTTGATGTGAGAAAAAAAATCATAGCCCCCAAAAAATGATCGGAACATACACCTTTAATATGCTGTTTTTACACGATAACTCTATTGTAATCTATACAATGACCCCTCTTATTGTTAACTACTTGTGAGTCACAAGTTGACTACCACTTGGAGCTATTTGATCTGGCTCAGCAGACATTGTCGGCCATTGCACGAAGTAGCTGTTTCTGCAACTGAGATCTTTCATTTCATTCCATACAGCCTCAATGCATGGAAGACATGACCTTTATCTTGCCCACATCAGGGAGTGTGAATTTGAAATGGGACTACCTGCATGAATTAGAGAATAAAATATATAGTTCTAGAATAGCTGTTTTGCTTTATATACGATGGTCTTATAATGTATAGGCTGTACCATATTTGGAGTCGTGTATGGTCGCCGCAAGAAAAACAGCTAAGAACTATATTTTATTCTCATTCGTATCTAGTTTATTGCTTATTTTGATCTTTTATAATAAAATAACGCAGTTTGTTAGGTTTATTTTAATCAAACAACAACAAATTTCCCCCTTTATAAAATCGGTGAATCCAGCGAGCTGTTTACCAACTTCCTGCTTCGAATTAATCGCGTCCTTTAGCACACGCTCCCTGCCACCGCTGCGCTATACCACAACGCATACGCCGGCGACTTTGCGTAGGGCACGCTAACACGCTAACGCGATGATCATACGCACTGAAGGTATTATTATTCGAATGAATTAAGCCCCACTCGAACTATAGTCTATTTGGCCATCACGAGACAGTGACGTAACTGACGGTATTCTACTAATTGAAGCACATAACGCGCGCGCCAACTCAAGGCGCTGGCGTATACATACGAGCGTTGAAAGACGGAAGATACATACGCGTGCGTAAAAGCTTCGCCTGTTAAGTTACGTCACTGTCCCGAGGAAGCCAAATAGAGTATATACACCATTGTCTCATAATACTAGTGCGTATCGTCCAAAACCCAATCAAATCTCAACTGTAATCATGGTAATAGCCCGTTGTACATTGCATATTATAGAATCATCATGTATTACTAATATCAAAATCAGCCTAAGGCGAGGAAAAAAGAAAACCCACTTTTTGCGTTTTTAAATTTTTAAAAATTAGAATTTTTTCTTCTTCTCAAATCATGTAAAATCAAACGATTTTTGGCCGGAAATCTGTCGACATTTTTTTTCACACATTTTTAAAAAAATCCCAATTTGGGCTGATTTTGGTGACATTTTAGGTAAGAAAAAAAAAGAAAAAGAAAAAAAAGAAAAAAAAGAAACCCGACCCAGGTCCGCCCGTCCGTAAAACAGGATTATTATTTTTTGTCGCCTAACTGACGTTTTACAAATTGCTTGTGTGCTCCTACAGGTGTTGCCCATTCTCCTATTGAGGATACGCAACTTAGAGGATATGATATTCCGAAAGGAGCAGTGATATTACCAATGTTGTTTGCCGTAATGCATGATCCACAAGTATTCCCTGATCCAGATGTATACAGACCAGAGAGATTCCTGGACGATGAGGGACATTTCAAAACGCATGAACATTTTACGCTATTTGGCGTAGGTAAGTTTTACGCGGGAATATGGGTTGTGATGGTTATACTTATCGGTGGCAAAAGAAATGACTGAACTTCCTGTATTTTATGTTGTTTGTTTGTTGTTTGTTAGCTGTTAGCTTATATGTTTTGGTTATTATTTGTTTGTTTATTGGGGTGTTTGTTTGTTTGTTTGTCGGGTGGTGTTTGTTTGTTTCTTTTGGTGCTTGTTTTGGTGTTTTGGTGTTCGTTTATTTGTTTGAATGGTAATTCCAGAATTAGTATCTAGATAATACGACTAAGGTCAAACTTGTTTTGAAAATACTATTAAAACCCGGCTTTCAGGCTTTGTTAAGTCAATAAGCATGATGGCAAGAATAATGAGAGACTTCATTGAATCGAAATCCAAGATGCACTCTAATGGTATTTTCGCTCTTTTATTCATTTTCACAGGTAAACGGGCGTGTGTAGGAGAGCAGCTCGCTCGCATGGAGCTATTTCATTTTCTCACCTTCATCTTGCATCACCTGACGCTCTCAGCGCCTGGTGGTCCGGAAAGCGTCAGTATGGACCGTGTGCAAGGATTAAGCGTCAACCCAGTGGAATACGAAATCATGGTAGAGAAAAGAATCTTGAATTTGAAACATTGATTACTTCTAAGAAAAGTTCAAAGCGGAGATCTGATCTAACTTTTATAATACTGTGACTCCCGCTGCGCTGACTCGGCATCTAAAGATCGTCAAAATTAAACGATAGTCGGACAGAATCTCTGTTTGAAGTATGGTGTAAAAAGTGGCAGATGCGGATATTGATTTCAACGATGTCCAAAACTCGGCCTACAAACTGACAATAGCCAAACCTGTTTCCGTGGACTCTCTTGTATAAAGTGGATATCATGCTCGCTTTAGGTTATTAGAATGCCATTCTACAGAAGTATTTTTCATGTGATTTTCGAACACTCTTTATATACCGTATATTTATAACCAAGTATTAAAACATGTTTTAATAAACAGCATACCATTTCATTGTGTGTTTTTTCTGTTTTTAAACGCAAAGTGAATATACAAGCAGGTTAACTTGCTCCCCGTGAAAGAAGGTCCTTTTCCTCATTCCTCTTCTTAATATTATCCATCCATCTATGGATATAAGTGACCTCCTTTGGGAAGATATTTATATGATTTCTCCACAAAATATTGGAACTTACGTTTAAGTAAAAAAACTTGTTTAAATTAGGGGGTTTTCTGGTGATTTGTACGTTTAGAGAAATACAATTTGTAAAAGTATACAGGACGTGTCAAAAAGGGACAAAAATAATAAAAAATACATCCCATGTTTTTTGTTTTCAAGAAGATAAATTGTTGGTAAGCCCTATTACTCTATCAATTAATCCCATTAAATGTCACCCGTAACCTAGGGAACCCTAACCTTCCTGGACCTTCCAACACCCGACAGTGCTACAATCTTGAACCTCATCCGTGTAGCTCAGTCGGTAGAGCATCAGACTTGCACGCACGCGGCCCGGGTTCGATCCGCGGCGCGTGCGGAGACTGATTACCACCTCAAATTTGACCCGTTTTTCTCCCCTGATAGTTTAATTTATAAGATACGCCCGGGGAGTTAAGGTTAACTCCAGAGATATAATCAATCAATTCAGTAACAAGAGTGCAAATCCCACTTCGGCCACTTTTGATCAGGAATTGGATTTTCAACTGAAATAACTGCCTTGGAGATTCCAATGATGATTTATAGGATACACCAATGCATTGTTCAAAAGTCAACATTTAGTCAGGTAGATTATTATTGGGGGCGAAGCCACCCTTATAGCATGAGATTGCAAAAACTTACACATTTTGGTCTTTCTAGACGTAAGTGGGGGCCGCCATGTTTGTAGTCTTTGTAAATTACATGTACCTATGCAGTTTATTTCAACAGTACCCGCAGTCTGTGCTGGAGTCAAAGCTATATTTGTTTAGTTGATTAGAGATGTGCTACTCCCAACAGAGAGACATAATAGCTTATCTTGCTTGACTAGCTTATCTTGTTTGACCAAGGTCGTATATACCTAGATTGTTCTTCAGACTGTACCCCCCCCCCCCCCCCCCCCCCATCCCCCTCCATGCACACAAATCAACTTTATTGGTTTCTTGTACTATTTTTAGACTGCGGTGTTTTGATTCTTTTTTTGGTTTGAATTATAGAAAATACATACACACTTTTCCCTGGTATTTTGTATGAAACAGATGTTTGGTTACAAACATGCTTCTTTCTCTTGGATCGCCCCCATTCCATTTCAATGGAATTTTTATTGATTATGTTCAATTACACACTGAATGACGATTCTTATTATAAATTAAGAGAGTTCTTTACACAAGAAATGTGGTCAAAGCTGAATTTTACATGCCTGAGTAGATTTGCCATAAATTTGATAACAAAAGCTTCAAAATAGATATATTTTTCTTACATGAATAACATGATTATTACTTAGAAATAATAGGCGTATACGACGGGTATTAAACAAATTATAAATATTTTAAACAGGTTCGCCGTCGTGGATAGAAAAAAGACAATTATGGGAAAACGATCTCGCCCGGGAATCGAACCCAAGACCTCTTGCTTACTGCGCAAGTCCCTAAACCATTGGGCCACAAGACCTCGCATGGTAAAGCATCTCAAATTCATATGATTATTACTGTTTTACCTCCAATTTGTATATTTTTCATGGCCAGAAAAATGTACATCGCGCAAAATGACTCGGAAGTATTTCTTATTCAAATTTATTCAGTTATTGCACTACAAGAAGATACCTATACCGCAATTTCTCTAATGAAATCCAACAGAAGGCAAGGAGGGACGAGGGACAAAAACAGTCACATCAACATACTGTGTGCATTGATTTGGAAGACCACAGTGTCCAGAATAACAGCAGAGATCTGTTTCAAGGAATAAAGAATCTCACCTATAAAACTACAGCCAAACTTGCAGTAATCAAGAATAGGAATGGCAAAGTTCTGACAGAGGGGGCAGACATCAAAGAGCGGTGGAAAAACTACTGCAAGAGGCTTTATGCGTCTTAAGAGGTCACTGGCATACAAGCAGATATCGAGTGCAATGAGGAGGACCCTGATATTCTTCTATCTGAAGTCAAGAATGCCATCCAGAAGCTTAAAACCAACAAAGCACCTGGCATAGATGATATTCCTGGCGAGCCACTAAAAAACGTCGACGAACATGGAGTTTCAATCCTGCTACACCTCTGCAACAAGATATGGCACACTCGGATATGGCCTAAAGATTGGAAAATCTGCTTTCCTCACCCTACCCAAAAAGGGAGATGTCAGTGAATGCAATAACAACAGAACGATAGCTCCTATCCCGCTACCAGCAAAATTCTACATTTGGTGTAGGGAAGTGTTACGGAATATGCCTATATGATTATTATTACTTATAGGTGGCAAATGAAATGCCTAAATTTCCTGTATTTTATGTTGTTCGTTTGTTGTTTGTTAGTTTTTTTGTTTTGGTTATACTTGTTTGTTTGTTTGTTTTTGTGTTTGTTTGTTTGTTTGTCGGGTAGTGTTAGTGTTAGTGGGGGTGCTTGTTTGTTTGTTTGTTTGTGTGTTGGGATGCTCGTTTATTTGTTTGAATGGTAATTTCAGAATCAAACTAGGATCTAGATGATACGACTAAGGTCATATTTGTTTTTGAAATACTATTAAACCCAGCCAGGCTGGCATGCTGGCAAGATGTATGAGAGACTCCATTGAATCAGAGGTGTGCCACTCAGCTTCCCGATCGGAAGCCACTTTTAAATTGAAATTTGGCCAGCATAGTCTTGGTGGCGCTATACCGATAAGGCGTCTGCGTGATTGTAGCAGACGACGCGACGCTGGCCACGCGTCTCCACACGACCCACCATTTTGAAATATTTTAAACAGTCATAGCCCGCTTTATGAAAATGATTTAAAAATAGCATTTACAATGAATACAATTTTCCCTTTAAGCTAAGCCATTTAGAATTACAGATATAAAGATAAAAATTGTAGAAATTGCTGCATGTCAATGAAATATGCTTTCAAAAATAACCAATCTTTTTATTTTATTTAGAAGATCAAATTTCCACATCAGTGTGCTTGTAACACTTTCAAAAATTGATTCAAAAAGTTGGTTGTTAGCTAAAAAAATTATAAAATACAATTGGAATAATTCAAATGAGTACCTATAATATATATATAGTTTGATAGAGAACGCCAAAACGAGAAGTTTAGTGTTATTTAAAACAGTGTTAAAATGGGCAAAATAGGTTGGTAAAATTGCACAAAAAAATCAATTTAAACTCTACAAACACTTAGAAGGAATTATCTCAAAACTTGTAAATTTATTTACTTCAGAATTCAAGATGAACATTCAAAATTACCATTAGTGTTGTTTCTACTTACAAAACACAGCAAAACTTGATTAAAACAATTATACCATCGCGATTTATTGAACCTTTTCTTAAAAACGCCCTCTATGTAAACATGGTTCGCGTTATGTATCACGCGTGCTGCAGGGGGACTCTATCTGACGTAAAATGCTGATCGCGGCTCGATCAGCATTTTTGAATCAACGTTTTGTTGTACAAAAAGGGCTGATTTGTCTTAATCCTTATAGGTGTAAGTTCATACATATAATACAATAATAATTGTAAACATATATACCAATCCCAGTTTTCAGGGCGCAGCCTCCAACACATCTCTTAGTGTCCCTTTAATGTTCAAATATGCACAGAGACTTATACTTATTCTGAATTTATAGCTTTTCTTTGAGTTGGCTTAATAATTCCATAAAGACACACGGAAATATTAAGTGACCTTGTATAGACGAAAGGCAGATTTTAATCATTTTGATATCTAATACCCAAACATCCGAAATGATACGCCCTATTTTTATCCATAAATCCACCGTTGAGATAATTGGGAATGTGTATTATTTGTCATTATCACTTGATACAACATTTACATAATAGGTATAAGATACAACTGGCGATAAGCAGTGAGAAATCTCTACAAACTTGAAATAATCAGTATAGCCACCCTTGAATCTTAGACACGTGCAATAATCAAGGGATTGTAGTTTTCTAACTTGTCCTGGCACATATCACATAGCTTACGACACTCTATTCAGATATTTAGATATTAAGATATAGGACAATTCAGTGGCGTAGCTTAGCTAGGTTTTTCATTGGGGGACTTGAGACCGGGGGCGGGGTGGAGGTGTCAATAACGTGGTTAGTCTCCCAAACCGGCCTGAAAAATCGCACTCTCGATAACCGACATCAGTGCCAAACTTAAAGGTAGATGTTCCGATTTTCAACTTGAAATTTTCTATTCTACATGAAAGGTCATCCTTAAAAGAGTTGTATTCCAAAGTTTGAGTTGCATAACTCTAATGGTCTTATTTTAGACGCACAACATGCCCGTGAAATGTGCCCATTGAGTTGTACACAAACTATATTGGTGGTTACCACCTTTCGCGGTAATTCGATGTTATTTCACCGATTTCTCCGTAATCATACTGATTTGGACCGTCAAATTTCAGTACGTTAATCAGAAAAATATGATCTTTCATATGATATGAAAATCTCCATATGTTTGAGAAAAATCTGTGTTATGAAAATGTGATCGGGTCATCTACCTTTAACCGACAGTACCTATCTCGACCGACTCGAATATTGCCCCCCCCCCCCCCCCCCCACCCCCACCCCGCCTGTCTACGCCGCTGGGATGAATTATTAGGTTTGGATATTAAGCTATATAGTTAGATATTTTAGATATTTGGAAAATTAGGTTTGGATATTATATTAGATATTTGAGATATTTGGATATTATTAACAATAATTTGAGTACTTTAGAATACCCTACCACTTCACAGTGGCGTAGCCAGAGGGGGGGGGGGGGGGGCGGGGCAATAATAGACTCTTGTCGGGTGAACCAAATCTCAACAATGGGCAGATTTTGTTTCTAACGCCTGGATGAACTGTATCCGGATGACTCTTTACTACCATGACCAGTGGCGTAGCCAGAGGGGGGGGGGGGGGGGGGGGGGGTGGGGGGGGGGGGTGGGCGAGGGGGGCGATCGCCCCCCCCCCCCCCCAATATTGACATCGTGTCGGTTGAGATTGGCGCTGTCGGTTCATTTGACCAGAGGAACCATGGAATTATGATGGTCAAAAGTACACATATGAGAAAAAAATTCGCGCGCTACGCGCGCATAACAATCACCTAAATGCAATATTCGTTGGTATAAGCTTGTTTAGAGCCAAAATGTACCTCAATTGTGCCAAAAATAGGTGTAAAGTCAAACAAATTCCAGAACAATTTTGTCGGTTAATTTTCATTTCTCGCCCCCCCCCCCCCCCCCAATATGAATAACCTGGCTACGCCACTGACCATGACTACGAGTGTGTTTCCACTGCAAAGTGTCCCAGTTTTTAAGCATGTGTAATTTGTATCATATTTATTGACGATAGCAGCTTACTACCCTGTTTACGTCAAAGGTGTAACCCAGACTCGCATACAAAACCTCAATATATCGATAGCATAAGCATCTACTG